>JAPDOI010001033.1:0-233386 GCA_029168955.1 Aplectana chamaeleonis | reverse complement strand
ACAAGTAACGTAAGCCATCCGTTACTTGTCCGATAGTTAGTTTTTAACTTGAGTAAAAAGTTCTTAGATGTGATGGCCACCCATAGTGAAAATTCAAATGTAAGTTACATGTAACATAGGTGTAACTTACATGTAATATAAATTTAAGTTACTTGTAATATAAATGTATGTTACATGTAATATGTATGTAAGTTACTTGAGACATTCAAGTAAGTTACATTTATATTACAAGTAACTTGTTTCGATTTTTCTGAGTACGCGTACACCGCCTCGGAAAGGGAACCATTAGCCCTGCTTTTGTACATTTCGCCTGTGAGCATAACCATACAACTCAAATTTTCCATTTGCAAAGAATTTGGCTCCCTATTCGGGGCGAAACGCTTGAATATCTTTTCAAGGTTTTCGGGGCATGGTGGACTTTTTCCCTGCAGTTTCTCACTTAGGTATTTGACCGAATTGAGATCTAACATCGCGCGCCACGCAGCGCCGATCCTTCGGGCGGCGAGACTCTAATTGAGCCCCCGCAGCCGCCAGCGTTGTGCTCCAGCGCTCAACGCTGGCGTACAACGCTCAATGGCTGGCGCAGCGCATCCGAAGACGGCAAGGGGTTAACGATGGTATTGATGCTATTAGTGACGGCCGCTATAACTACTATGCCGTCATTTGACGCTTAAAGCTAGCCACGGACGCTGCCTTACAGTTGGCAAACACCATCAGAAATAGTACCTTAAAGGCAGCATACACGCTCGTTAAAGTGGTTGAGATAACTACGTGAATTGAACCCGGGTATGGCTTTAGCAACATAGCGCTGTTACGCATTTGAAAGTGAACAAAACGACTGACAACGCCGCTGCTACATGAGGTTGAGAGGTTACTCCGTTCAGCTTCTTCATCGCCCCTGTATTCGCCCTTTCCCCCCCATAACGCAGGGCTGCTGTTGGCCATCTTCGCCGTCAGTGACGGGTGTGTTTCACTTGTTAGGCAATCTACCAACGGTACCGACGGTCAATATGACCCAGCTACCTTGCGTTGCAGGAAAAGGGCAAATACAGGAGGCGTGAAAATACAGGGCGGGGCCAACTTCTATTTCATGTAACGTCATTGTGGGTCGTTTTTGACACTTCAAAATGCGCAGGCGTTGTAATCTGGGCCATACCATTCTATTTCCGTAGTTATCTCAATCACGTTCACTAGCGTGTATGCCGCCTTTGAACATTCGCTTTCTTAAAGAAATTTTCAGTCTTACTTAAATTTTTTCAAAGGTCTTGCCGACAAATATTTATCACTAATGCTTTGCCCATAAACTTCTCATTCCAGGAATCGATTGGACTACCTTCATTATGACCTCGTCTATACGATAAGCACATTCCTTGATCTGACGTCTTTAGTGCGTTTGGCTGCCGCATACCCTCAGCATTCGTCTCCGATATATTGTGCGATGAGGAGGAGAATTTGGATTTTCGACGTGGTAAGTATCTCTACTGCAGGGTACACGGAAAAATGTGGCGAATTTATTTTCTCTGTGACGAGTGGATGTGCTGTTTAACAGAGCTTCTTACTGACCTCAAGTTTGAGCAATGGTCAAAAATGCTCTTTATTAAGGTCCAGCACAAGTTCCATTCAGCGCGTCATCTCGCGATTCTCGATCATTCTGGAGGATAGATTTATCGAGTTCTATGAGCTACTGAGCTTGGAAATATGGTGTCGTCGTCTGGGAGCTGAATGACGGTTCTTATAAACACATCGGGCCTTCTTACGCGGACTTTTTAGGACAATTCGACCGTTATTGTTCATATAGCGTCGGCTCGATGACCTGGAATTGCATCAATTTCACCATTATTGGCTTATAGTGTGTACTCCTTAGAGCCACAAATAGGACGACATGGTTATTCTAGGTCGAGGAGATGCTGGGTGCTCAAGTTGTGCTTCAAAGGACAGAATTCGAGCATTTCGTGAGAGATCTGCATGATGCTCGACAGAAACTCCGCTTTGGCCCACGCTTCGGCTGCATAACACAGCTTTGGAAAAAAATTGTAGCTAACTGAGAAGTGATAGGTAACTTGCATGAGATAATCAGAAGCTTACGTCCTAGCTCTTGCTCCAAGTTGTTGTCCACGTCCATAGTTCGTCTCAGGGAAACAAAAGAGATGGTTTCCGTGACCGTATAACCGTCAATCTGAATCGTATTCAATTGGAACGAAGCTTTCTTCGTGTGCTTCCTCTAAGCCCAAACCCTCTCCCTGCTCGTTTCGATTCCGTGAGCCTTACTTCAGCTTCATCGGTATAGCGGGGACCACCGCTAGCGATAAGGCTGCGGACTCTACAGCAGCCAGCGCGACGTCGTGTCCGCCGCAGGAAAAGTGGTGATCGATCGGCGCACGTGACCGTGCACGCGCTGGCAGCAAAGATGGGATGTTTATTGAATCCGCAGCGCTGGAGTAGTTCGAATGGCACACGTTACGCACGCCGTGGAAAACAGCTGCGTGCACGTCGTCGTTTAGGGGCGTTAACAGTAAGGCGTCTAGCAAGAAAAAATAGATTTCGCTCGGTTGACGCGCTCCAGTAACGACGTGCGCGCAGCGGTTTTTCGCCGGGCGCGTCACGTGTGCCAGCCGAATTGCTCCCGAGCTGTGGATTCGATCAACATACAGCTTAGATGTCAACGGCCATACCGCCACCGGTGGCCCGCGGGATGCAACTTAAAGGCAGTTCACGATAAATCTCGTTCTCGAGGTCTCAGTGAGAAACACTGAGATGGCAGATGCTGGTGAGGTTAGGGTCTAACAAAGCAGCGAAAACGGGCCAGAAATCGATAAAAACGGCTTTGAAAGTTATTTCAGTGCGCTTACCTATCCCGTTCCGCCCCCCCATTTGGACGAGCTTGCGGCGCCGTGACGTCATCGGGACGTCGTGAAAAGTGCTTCGGGCTTCTGATGACGTCATCGGGACGTCGTAAAAAGTGCCTCGAGTTTCTGATGACGTCATTGGGACGTCGTGAAAAGTGCGGGCCTACCCCAGACGGGGGGGGCACTCAAGATTCAAGTCAGAAATGGAATGAACCACCGATCTATAACGCTATCAATCGAAGTATTTCTGCAGAACTTCATCAACAACAATGAGTGATAGCAGCATCAAACATCTGTTATCAGGGTTTCCATTCATTTTCATGAGAAAGTCGTGGTGCCCCCCCGTCTAGATAGTCCCAAGAGTGCTTCTGGGCTTCGGATGACGTCATCGGGACATCGAGAAGTGCGGACTATCCTAGAAGGGGGTACTCAAGATTCAAGTCAGAAATGGAATGAACCACCGATCTATAACGCTATCAATCGAAGTATTTCTGGCAGAACTTCATCAACAACAATGAGTGATAGCAGCATCAAACACTGTTATCAGGGTTTCCATTCATTTTCATGAGAAAGTCAAAATTTCCGTCTAGGATAGTCCCAAGAGTGCTTCGGGCTTCTGATGACGTCATCGGGACATCGTGAGAAGTGCGGACCATCCTAGAAGGGGGCACTCCAATTTATTCAAGTCAGAAATGGAATGAACCACCGATCTATAACGCTATCAATCAAAGTATTTCTCACACAACTTCATCAACAACAATGACTGATAGCAGCATCAAGCACCTTTTTATCAAGGTTTCCATTCATTTTCATGAGAAAGTCAGTTTCGGCTTCCCGTCTAGGATAGTCCCAAGAGTGCTTCGCTTCTGATGACGTCATCGGGACATCGTGAGAAGTGCGGGACTATCTCAGACGGGGCACTCAAGATTAAAGTCAGAAATGGAATGAACCACCGATCTATAACGCTATCAATCGAAGTATTTCTGCAGAACTTCATCAACAACAATGAGTGATAGCAGCATCAAACATCTGTTATCTGTGGTCGCATTCATTTTCATGAGAAAGTCAAATGTGGTGCCCCCCCCCTGCCCAGGATAGTCCCAAGAGTGCTTCGGGCTTCTGATGACGTCATCGGGACATCGTGAGAAGTGCGGACTATCCTAGAAGGGGGCACTCAAGATTCAGTCAGGAAATGGAATGGGAACCCCACCGATCTATAACGCTATCAATCGAAGTATTTCTGCAGAACTTCATCAAACAACAATGAGTGATAGCAGTATCAAACATCTGTTATCAGGGTTTCCATTCATTTTCATGAGAAAGTCGTGGGTGCCCCCGTCTTAGATAGTCCCAAGAGTGCTTCTTGGGCTTCTGATGACGTCATCGGGACATCGAGAAGTGCGGATCCATCCTAGAAGGGGGGCACTCAAGATCTCAAGTCAGAAATGGAATGAACCACCGATCTATAACGCTATCAATCGAAGTATTTCTGGCAGAACTTCATCAACAACAATGAGTGATAGCAGCATCAAACATCTTTTATCAGGGGTTTTTCCATTCATTTTCATGGGAAAATCGCAGGCAAAGCCCCCCCGTCTAGGATAGTCCCAAGGAGTGCTTCGGGCTTCTGATGACGTCATCGGGACATCGTGAGAAGTGCGGACTATCCTAGAAGGGGCACTTCAAGATTCAAGTCAGAAATCGGAATGAACCACCGGATCTATAACGCTATCAATCGAAGTATTTCTGCAGAACTTCATCAACAAATAAATGAGTGATAGCAGCATCAAACATCTGTTATCAGGGTTTCCATTCATTTTCATGAGAAAGTCGTGGTGCCTCCTCCGTCTAGGATAGTCCCAAGAGTGCTTCGGGCTTCTGATGACGTCATCGGACATCGTGAGAAGTGCGGACTATCCTAGAAGGGGGCACTCAAGATTCAAGTCAGAAATGGAATCGAACCACCGATCTATAACGCTATCAATCGAAGTATTTCTGCAGAACTTCATCAACAACAATGAGTGATAGCAGCATCAAAACATCTCGTTATCAGGGTTTCCATTCATTTTCATGAGAAAGTCGTGGTGCTCCCCTCGTCTAGATAGTCCCAAGAGTGCTTCGGGCTTGATGACGTCATCGGGACATCGTGAGAAGTGCGACTATCCCAGAAGGGGGCACTCAAGATTCAAGTCAGAAATGGAATGAACCACCGATCTATAACGCTATCAATCGAAGTATTTCTGCAGAACTTCATCAACAACAATGAGTGATAGCAGCATCAAACATCTTTTATCAGGTTTTCCATTCATTTTCATGGGAATCGTAGCTTCGCCGTTCAGGGATAGTCCCAAGAGTGCTTCTGGGCTTCTGATGACGTCATCGGGACATCGTGAGAAGTGTGGACTATCCTGTAGAAGGGGGCACTCAAGATTCAAGTCAGAAATGGAATGAACCACCGATCTATAATCGCAATATCAATCGAAGTATTTCTGCAGAACTTCATCAACAACAATGAGTGATAGCAGCATCAAACATCTTTTATCAGGGTTTCCATTCATTTTCATGAGAAAGTCGTGGTGTGCCCCCGTCTAGGATAGTCCCAAGAGTGCTTCTGGGCTTCTGATGACGTCATCGGGACATCGTGAGAAGTGCGGGACTATCCTAGGAAGGGGCACTCAAGATTCAAAGTCAGAAATGGAATGAACCACCGATCTATAACGCCATCAATCGAAGTATTTCTGCAGAACTTCATCAACAACAATGATTGAGTGAGCAGCATCAAACATCTTTTATCCAGGGTTTCCATTCATTTTTCATGAGAAAATCGTGGGTGCCTCCCCGTACTAGAGATAGTCCCAAGAGTGCTTCCGGGCTTCTGATGACGTCATCGGGACATCGTGAGAAGTGCGGGACTATCCTAGAAAGGGGCACTCAAGATTCAAGAATCCAGAAATGGAATGAACCACCGATCTATAACGCTATCAATCGAAGTATTTCTGCAGAACTTCATCAACAACAATGAGTGACTAGCAGCATCAAACATCTTTTATCAGGGTTTCCATTCATTTTCATGAAAATCGTGGGTGTTCCCCCCCGTCTAGGGATAGTCCCAAGAGTAGCTTCGGAGCGCTTCCTGATGACGATCATCGGGACATCGTGAGAAGTGCGGGACTATCCTAGAAGGGGGGCACTCAAGATTCAAGTCAGAAATGGAATGAACCACCGATCTATAACGCTATCAATCGTAAGTGATTTCTGCAGAACTTCATCAACAACAATGAGTGATAGCAGCATCAAACATCTTTATCAGGGTTTCCATTCATTTTCAGCGAGAGAGGGAAATCGTGGGTCTCCCTGTCTAGGATAGTCCCAAGAGTGCTTCCGGGCTTCTGATGACGTCATCGGGACATCGTGAGAAGTGCGGGACTATCCTAGAAGGGGGGCACTCAAGATTCAAGTCAGAAATGGAATGAACCACCGATCAATAACGCTATCAATCGAAGTGATTTCTGCAGAACTTCATCAACAACAATGAGTGATAGCAGCATCAAACATCTGTTGACTCAGGGTTTCCATTCATTTTCATGAGAAAATCGTGGGTGGCCTCCCCCGCTCTAGGATAGTCCCAAGAGTGCTTCGGGCTTCTGATGACGTCATCGGGACATCGTGAGGAAGTGCGGGACTATCCTAGAAGGGGGCACCCCTCAAGATCTTCAAGTCAGAAATGGAATGAACCACCGATCTATAACGCTATCAATCCGAAGTATTTCTGCAGAACTTCATCAAACAACAATGAGTGATAGCAGCATCAAACATCTTTTATCAGGGGTTTCCATTCATTTTCATGAGAAAATCGTGGGTTGCCCCCCCTGCTCTAGGATAGTCCCAAGAGTGCTTCGGGCTTCTGATGACGTCATCGGGACATCGTGAGAAGTGCGGGGACTATCCTGTAGAAGGGGGCACTCAAGATTCAAGTCAGAAATGGAATGAACCACCGATCTATAATTAACGCTATCAATCGAAGTATTTCTGGCAGAACTTCATCAACAACAATGAGTGATAGCAGCATCAAACATCTTTTTTATCAGGGTTTCCATTCATTTTTTTTCATAGAGGAGAAAGTCGTGGGTGCCCCCCCCCCTGTCTAAGATAGTCCCAAGAGTGCTTCGTTGGGCTTCTGATGACGTCATCGGGACATCGTGAGAAGTGCGGGACTTTATCCCAGAAGGGGGCACTCAAGATTCAAGTCAGAAATGGAATGACTACGACACCGATCTATAACGCTGAATCAATCGAAGTATTTCTGCAGAACTTCATCAAACAACAATGAGTGATAGCAGCATCGAAACATCTGTTATCAGGGTTTCCATTCATTTTCATGAGAAAATCGTGGGTGCCCCCCCCGTCTAGGATAGTCCCAAGAGTGCTTCGGGCTTCGATGACGTCATCGGGACATCGTGAGAAGTGCGGGACTATCCTAGAAGGGGGCACTTTCAAGATTCAAGTCAGAAATGGAATGAACCACCGGATCTATAACGCTATCCCAATCGAAGTATTTCTGCAGAACTTCATCAACAACAATGAGTGATAGCAGCATCAAACATCTGTTATCAGGGTTTCCATTCATTTTCATGAGAAAGTCGTGGTGTTTCTTCTCTCCGTCTAGGATAGTCCCAAGAGTGCTTCGGGCTTCTGATGACGTCATCGGGACATCGTGAGAAGTGCGGGACTATCCTAGAAGGGGGGGCACTCAAGTATTCAAAGTCAGAAAATGGAATGAACCACCGAAATCTATAACGCTATCAATCGAAGTATTTCTGCAGAACTTCATCAACAACAATGAGTGATAGCAGCATCAAAGCATCTGTTATCAGGGTTTCCAGTTTCCATTTTCTATGAGAAAGTCGTGGGTGCCCCCCGTCTAGGATAGTCCCAAGAGTGCTTCGGGCTTCTGATGACGTCATCAGGGACATCGTGATGAAGCGTGGGATTATCCTAGAAGGGGGGGGAGCACTCAAGATTCAAGTCAGAAATGGAATGAACGCACTTGATCTATAACGCTATCAATCGAAGTATTTCTGCAGAACTTCATCAACAACAATGAGTGATAGCAGACATCAAACATCTTTTATCAGGGTTTCCATTCATTTTCATTGAGAAAGTCGGTAGGTGACCCCCCTCCCCCGTCTAGGATAGTCCCAAGAGTGCTTCGGAAGCTTCTGATGACGTCATCGGGACATCGTGAGAAGTGCGGGACTATCCTAGAAGGGCACTCAAGATTCAAGTCAGAAATGGAATAGAACCACCGATCTATAACGCTACATCAATCGAAGTATTTCTGCAGAACTTCATGCCAACAACAATGAGTGCATAGCAGCATCAAACATCTGTTATCAGGGTTTCCATTCATTTTCATGAGAAAGTCAGGGGTGCCCCTGCTCCAGGATAGTCCCAAGAGTGGCTTCGGGCTTCTGATGACGTCATCGGGACATCGTGAGTAAGTGCAGTGGACTATCCTAGAAGGGGGGCACTCAAGATCTGCTGTAAGTCAGAAATGGAATGAACCACTCGATCTATAACGCTATCAATCGAAGTATTTCTGCAGAACTTCATCAACAACAATGAGTGATAGCAGCATCAAACATCTTTTTATCATAAGTGGTTTCCATCTCATTTTAAGTGAGAAAATCGTGGGTGCTTCCCTGGCAGTCTAGGGAGGTAGTCCCAAGAGTGCTTCCGGGCTTCTGATGACGTCATCGGGACATCGTGAGAAGTGCGGGACTATCCTAGAAGGGGGCACTTTCAAGATTCAAGTCAGAAATGGAATGAACCACCGATCTATAACGCGCTATCAATCGAAGTATTTCTGCAGAACTTCATCAACAACAATGAGTGCGATAGCAGCATCAAAGCATCTTTTATCAGGGTTTCCATTCATTTTCATGAGAAAATCGTGGGTGACTTCTTCTTCGTCTAGGATAGTCCCAAGAGTGCTTCGGGCACATTCTGATGACGTCATCGGGACATCGTGAGAAGTGCGGGACTATCCTAGAAGGGGGCACTCAAGATTCAAGTCAGAAATGGAATGAATCACCGATCTATAACGCTATCAATCGAAGTATTTCTACACAACTTCATCAACAACAATGACTGATAGCAGCATCAAACATCTTTTATCAAGGTTTCCATTCATTTTCATGAGAAAGTCGTGGGTGCCCCCCCCCCGTCTAGGATAGTCCCAAGAGTGCTTCGGGCTTCTGATGACGTCATCGGGACATCGTGAGAAGTGCGGGACTATCCTAGAAGGGGGGGGGCACTCAAGATTCAAGTCAGAAATGGAATGAACCACCGATCTATAACGCTATCAATCGAAGTATTTCTGCAGAACTTCATCAACAACAATGAGTGATAGCAGCATCAAACATCTTTTATCAGGGTTTCCATTCATTTTCATGAGAAAATCGTGGGTGCCCCCCCCCGTCTAGGATAGTCCCAAGAGTGCTTCGGGCTTCTGATGACGTCATCGGGACATCGTGAGAAGTGCGGGACTATCCTAGACGGTGGGCACTCAAGATTCAAGTCAGAAATGGAATGAACCACCGATCTATAACGCTATCAATCGAAGTATTTCTGCAGAACTTCATCAACAACAATGAGTGATAGCAGCATCAAACATCTGTTATCAGGGTTTCCATTCATTTTCATGAGAAAGTCGTGGGTGCCCCCCCCCCGTCCAGGATAGTCCCAAGAGTGCTTCGGGCTTCTGATGACGCCATCGGGACATCGGGAGAAGTGCGGGACTGTATCCTAGAAGGAGGGCACTCAAGATTCAAGTCAGAAATGGAATGAACCACCGATCTATAACGCTATCAATCAAAGTATTTCTGCAGAACTTCATCAACAACAATGACTGATAGCAGCATCAAACATCTTTATCAGGTTTCCATTCATTTTCATGAGAAAATCGTGGGTGACCCCCCCCGTCTAGGACAGTCCCAAGAGTGCTTCGGGCTTCTGATGACGTCATCGGGACATCGTGAGAAGTGCGGGACTATCCTAGAAGGGGGGGGCACTCAAGATTCAAGTCAGAAATGGAATGAACCACCGATCTATAACGCTATCAATCGAAGTATTTCTGCAGAACTTCATCAACAACAATGAGTGATAGCAGCATCAAACATCTGTTATCAGGGTTTCCATTCATTTTCATGAGAAAGTCGTGGGTGCCCCCCCCCGTCTAGGATAGTCCCAAGAGTGCTTCGGGCTTCTGATGACGTCATCGGGACATCGTGAGAAGTGCGGGACTATCCTAGAAGGGGGGGGCACTCAAGATTCAAGTCAGAAATGGAATGAACCACCCATCTATAACGCTATCAATCGAAATATTTCTGCAGAACTTCATCAACAACAATGAGTGATAGCAGCATCAAACATCTGTTATCAGGGTTTCCATTCATTTTCATGAGAAAGTCGTGGGTGCCGTCTAGGATAGTCCCAAGAGTGCTTCGGGCTTCTGATGACGTCATCGGGACATCATGAGAAGTGCGGGACTATCCTAGACGGTGGGGGGGCACTCAAGATTCAAGTCAGAAATGGAATGAACCACCGATCTATAACGCTATCAATCGAAGTATTTCTGCAGAACTTCATCAACAACAATGAGTGATAGCAGCATCAAACATCTGTTATCAGGGTTTCCATTCATTTTCATGAGAAAGTCGTGGGTGCCCCCCCCCCCGTCTAGGATAGTCCCAAGAGTGCTTCGGGCTTCTGATGACGTCATCGGGACATCGTGAGAAGTGCGGGACTATCCTAGAAGGGGGGGGGCACTCAAGATTCAAGTCAGAAATGGAATGAACCACCGATCTATAACGCTATCAATCGAAGTATTTCTGCAGAACTTCATCAACAACAATGAGTGATAGCAGCATCAAACATCTGTTATCAGGGTTTCCATTCATTTTCATGAGAAAGTCGTGGTGCCCCGTCTCCAGGATAGTCCCAAGAGTGCTTGGGGCTTCTGATGACGTCATCGGGACATCATGAGAAGTGCGGGACTATCCTAGACGGGGGGGGGGGCACTCAAGATTCAAGTCAGAAATGGAATGAACCACCGATCTATAACGCTATCAATCGAAGTATTTCTACAGAACTTCATCAACAACAATGATTGATAGCAGCATCAAACATCTTTTATCAAGGTTTCCATTCATTTTCATGAGAAAGTCGTGGGTGCCCCGTCTAGGATAGTCCCAAGAGTGCTTCGGGCTTCTGATGACGTCATCGGGACATCGTGAGAAGTGCGGGACTATCCTAGAAGGGGGGGGGCACTCAAGATTCAAGTCAGAAATGGAATGAACCACCGATCTATAACGCTATCAATCGAAGTATTTCTGCAGAACTTCATCAACAACAATGAGTGATAGCAGCATCAAACATCTTTTATCAGGGTTTCCATTCATTTTCATGAGAAAATCGTGGGTGACCCCCCCCCGTCTAGGATAGTCCCAAGAGTGCTTCGGGCTTCTGATGACGTCATCGGGACATCGTGAGAAGTGCGGGACTATCCTAGACGGTGGGGGGGCACTCAAGATTCAAGTCAGAAATGGAATGAACCACCGATCTATAACGCTATCAATCGAAGTATTTCTGCAGAACTTCATCAACAACAATGAGTGATAGCAGCATCAAACATCTCCCAAAAGTGCTTCGGGCTTCTGATGACGTCATCGGGACGTCGTGAGAAGTGCGGGACTATCCTAGACGGGGGGGGGCACTCAAGATTCAAGTCAGAAATGGAATGAACCACCGATCTATAACGCTATCAATCAAAGTATTTCTACACAACTTCATCAACAACAATGACTGATAGCAGCATCAAGCACCTTTTATCAAGGTTTCCATTCATTTTCATGAGAAAGTCGTGGGTGCCCCCCCCCCGTCTAGGATAGTCCCAAGAGTGCTTCGGGCTTCTGATGACGTCATCGGGACATCGTGAGAAGTGCGGGCCTACCCCAGACGGGGGGGGCACTCAAGATTCAAGTCAGAAATGGAATGAACCACCGATCTATAACGCTATCAATCGAAGTATTTCTACAGAACTTCATCAACAACAATGATTGATAGCAGCATCAAACATCTTTTATCAGGTTTTCCATTCATTTTCATGGGAAAATCGTGGGTGACCCCCCCCCGTCTAGGATAGTCCCAAAAGTGCTTCGGGCTTCTGATGACGTCATCGGGACGTCGTGAGAAGTGCGGGACTATCCTAGACGGTGGGGGGGCACTCAAGATTCAAGTCAGAAATGGAATGAACCACTACTGATAGCAGCATCAAGCACCTTTTATCAAGGTTTCCATTCATTTTCATGAGAAAGTCGTGGGTGCCCCCCCCCCGTCTAGGATAGTCCCAAGAGTGCTTCGGGCTTCTGATGACGTCATCGGGACATCGTGAGAAGTGCGGGCCTCCCCCAGACGGGGGGGGCACTCAAGATTCAAGTCAGAAATGGAATGAACCACCGATCTATAACGCTATCAATCAAAGTATTTCTACACAACTTCATCAACAACAATGACTGATAGCAGCATCAAGCACCTTTTATCAAGGTTTCCATTCATTTTCATGAGAAAGTCGTGGGTGCCCCCCCCCGTCTAGGATAGTCCCAAGAGTGCTTCGGGCTTCTGATGACGTCATCGGGACATCGTGAGAAGTGCGGGCCTACCCCAGACGGGGGGGGGGCACTCAAGATTCAAGTCAGAAATGGAATGAACCACCGATCTATAACGCTATCAATCGAAGTATTTCTACAGAACTTCATCAACAACAATGATTGATAGCAGCATCAAACATCTTTTATCAGGTTTCCCATTCATTTTCATGGGAAAATCGTGGGTGACCCCCCCGTCTAGGATAGTCCCAAAAAGTGCTTCCGGGCTTCTGATGACGTCATCGGGACGTCGTGAAAAGTGCTTCGAGCTTCTGATGAAGTCATCGGGACGTCGTGGAAACCCGGATAGTGGGCAGGTGTTCGGGACCCGTTGCTGCTCATCCGAAAAGTTGTGAAGACCACCCCGTAGAGTGAGCAGGAGCCCAGACTCGATGCTAGCCATCCGAGAAATTATGCCCCGGAATTTGCGCAGGAGAGAACACCTTGCAAAACTTCTGTAAAAGTGTAAGGATGACAAGCATAGCAAGCAGAAAGTTTGAGATGTTATGTGAGTCATGTCAGGTCATGTTGCCAGGCTGCTTTTCAGTTTCGTAAGGTCATTCACACAACCCCATTTTGAGTGCTCCCTCTTCCTTCTTCACCAGCCTACTGATTTTTTCTGCAATAAATGGTACTTGCTTATTAGCATCCAAATTCAAAAACAAATTTCTGAAAGTTGGGCTCCGCAGAAAAGGTCAAGGATTTGGCATTGCTCCTAAATGTTGTGAAATTGTTTTATTGGATTTGGCTCTCAACTTGATTTTTCAAATGTAGTGAAATTGTCGAATTGATTTGGCTGTGATGATACTATATGCAGATAACATAATCATTAAATCTAGTGAAATTGTTGCAAACGGATTTGGCAGGAGCTCTATCAATTATCACAGTCAAATCACGCGTCAGAAGGGGTTTTCCTTGAAGCGCATATTGAATCGAATGAGAACAGGAATAAACCTAGCAGCAAAAACGTTTCTATACAATGCGAACCGTGAAAGCGTTGAGGACACGAAGACATAGAGTCAGTAGCGAGTAAATTGCGTTAGATTTCGTTTTCATGATTTTTATCTCATCGGTGAGGGAAGGTCTGGTACCTTATTGTTAGTGGGAGCTACACTGAAAGGGCAGAATAGCATTCGGAAACCTTAATTCTAGCCCATAAGGCCACGTTTCAGTTCAGCATTGTTGACTGAGAATTATTATTTTTTCTTTTTGTCTTCATTCGCTCGCCAGATGACCTTCTGACGCGTGATTTGACTGTGATAATTGATAGAGCTCCTGCCAAATCCGTTTGCAACAATTTCACTACATTTAATGATTATGTTATCTGCATATAGTATCATCACAGCCAAATCAATTCGACAATTTCACTACATTTGAAAAAATCAAGTTGAGAACCAAATCCAATAAAACAATTTCACAACATTTAAGAACAATGCCAAATCCTTGACCTTTTCTGCGGAGCCCAACTTTCAGAAATTTCACAACTTTTTACAAGGGTTTCCTTCTACAATATCGTCAAGCTCCAGAAGTCAAGTTGTTTTTTTTTTCGAAAACATAGTGGTAGAAATGAAGAAACAACCGCCCGCTGCTAAGACTGCAAGATAATTGTTGCAACGCGGCTTCCTACAAATAGATGCAAGGCATATACTTTTTGAATTTAAAAGTCGAAAAATGAAGAAATGAGTTTCAAAATGACCCAATTGTACAGGTTCTAGGCACTCTTCTAGACGGGGGCACGCACCACTCAAGACAGAAATGAAATGAACGGCCCATTGGTGAGGCTACCAGTCGAAGTATTTCCGTAGAGCTCTAATAAAAACAATGATTGATAGCGCAGTATCAGGCCTCTTTATCAGAGTTTTCCATCATTTCTATGAGTTTTGCGTAGCTTGGCCCCTCTAGTGAAAGAAAATGTTGAAGGGGCCCATGAAAAACCTTCATTTGTAAAGAAAAGTCAATCGGAACACATTGTAAATACGAATTTGAATTTCGCGCCAAAATCATTTTCGGAGTTTTCTGCATGTGGAGTTCGTGCCGTAACCAATTTTTTCCTGTTATCTTACTGTCGCACCAACATTCTAGGAAAAGGGCTAGATGACTGGTGAGAATTGGTGGCGGATATTAACCTCATCGTCCAACGTTTTTGACTCGCCAAAGTTTACCAGTGTGGTCTACCGGGCTCAATCATGAAATTGAGCCTGAAAATGGAAATTGATTTCCAGCGCGAACGATAGTTAAGTGCGCCAGAAGAGGACTACCGTAATCTCAGGAATGATGTTATTCGGCTCTCGTAAACAAATTTGATGATACCCAATTGGTCAATGATAAAGTATAAAAAGAAGTGAAGAAGCGGTGTGTCTTGATTCACACACCGTCCTTCTCTAGGGGTCAACAGTTGAGGATCTGCCTGGACTAAAAAGCAGGGAAACATCACCACCTGTAGGGAAGATGAAGCGAATTCGGAGTCAGAACTTAGAAAATTTTAGAGCCAACTCGAGTGAGATTACGGTAGCCCTGTGCTGGCGGAGTTAACTATCGTTCTTGTAGATTCGGAGGCCTGGCTTGCATACGGTGTCCTGAACATTGAACTAAGGTCCTGCACACCCCTACTGAGATCCAGCACACATTCCATGAAGTCCTGCTCATCCTTACAGGGGTCTTGCACACGTTTCATGATGTCCTGCACACACCTACTGATGTCCTGCACACATTCCACGAAGTTCTGATCATCCTTACAGGGGTCTTGCACACGTTTCATGATGTCCTGCACACTCCTACTAAGGTCCTGCACACATTCCATGATGTCCTGCACACCCCTATTGGGGTCCTGCACACGCTTCATGATGTCCTGCACACTCCTACTGATGTCCTGCACACATTCCACGAAGTTCTGATCATCCTTACAGGGGTCTTGCACACGTTTCATGATGTCCTGCACACTCCTACTAAGGTCCTGCACACATTCCATGATGTCCTGCACACCCCTATTGGGGGTCCTGCAATTACGTTCCATGATGTCCTGTGTAATTTTACTAAGGTCTACACACATTCCATGACGTCCTGCTCAACCCTACTGGGGTCCTGCACACGTTTCATGATGTCCTGCACACTCCTACTGATGTCCTGCACACATTCCATGAAGTCCTGCTCATCCTTACAGGGGCTCATCCTTACTCCTACTGAGGTCCTGCACACATGTTTCATGATGTCCTGCACACTCCTACTAAGGTCCTGCACACATTCTACGACGTCCTGCACACCCCTACTGGGGTCCTGCACAGGTCCCATGATGTCCTGCACACTCCTACTGATGTTCTGCACACATTCTACGATGTCCTGCACACCCCTACTGGGGTCCTACACAGGTTCCATGATGTCCTGCACACTTCTACTGGGGTCCTGCACAGGTCCCATGATGTCCTGCACACTCCTACTAAGGTCCTGCACACTCCTACTGAGGTCCTGCACACATTCTACGACGTCCTGCACACCCCTACTGGGGTCCTGCACACGTTCCATGATATCCTGCGCACTCCTACTGAGGTCCTGTACAGGTCCCATAATGTCATGCACACTCCTACTGAGGTCCTGCGCAGGTCCCATGATGTCCTGCACACTCCTACTAAGGTCCTGCACACTCCCACTGAGGTCCTGCACACATTCTACGACGTCCTGCACACCCTTACTGGGGTCCTGCACAGGTCCCATGATGTCCTGCACACTCCTACTAAGGTCCTGCACACTCCTACTGAGGTCCTGCACACATTCTACGGCGTCCTGCACACCCCTACTGAGATCCAGCACACATTCCATGAAGTCCTGCTCATCCTTACAGGGGTCTTGCACACGTTTCATGATGTCCTGCACACTCCTACTGATGTCCTGCACACATTCCACGAAGTTCTGATCATCCTTACAGGGGTCTTGCACACATTTGATGATGTCCTGCACACTCCTACTAAGGTCCTGCACACATTCCATGATGTCCTGCACACCCCTATTGGGGTCCTGCACACGTTCCATGATGTCCTGTGTAATTTTACTAAGGTCCTACACACATTCCATGACGTCCTGCTCAACCCTACTGGGGTCCTGCACACGCTTCATGATGTCCTGCACACTCCTACTGATGTCCTGCACACATTCCATGAAGTCCTGCTCATCCTTACAGGGTCTTGCACATGTTTCATGATGTCCTGCACACTCCTACTAAGGTCCTGCACACATTCTACGACGTCCTGCACACCCCTACTGGGGGTCCTGCACAGGTCCCATGATGTCCTGCACACTCCTACTGATGTTCTGCACATTCTACGATGTCCTGCACACCCCTACTGGGGTCCTACACAGGTTCCATGATGTCCTGCACACTCCTACTGGGGTCCTGCACAGGTCCCATGATGTCCTGCACACTCCTACTAAGGTCCTGCACACTCCTACTGAGGTCCTGCACACATTCTACGACGTCCTGCACACCCCTACTGGGGTCGTGCACACGTTCCATGATATCCTGCACATCTCCTACTGAGGTCCTGCACGGGTCCCATAATGTCATGCACACTCCTACTGAGGTCCTGCACACCCCTACTGGGGTCCTGCACAGGTCCCATGATGTCCTGCACACACTCCTACTGCTGTCCTGCACACTCCCACTGAGGTCCTGCACACATTCTACGACGTCCTGCACACTCTGCTGGGGTCCTGCACAGGTCCCAAAATGTCCTACACACCCTACTCCTACTGGGGTCCTGCTCAGGTCCCATGATGTCCTTCACACTCCTACTAAGGTCCTGCACACTCCTACTGAGGTCCTGCACACATTCTACGACGTCCTGCACACCCCTACTGGGGTCCTGCACAGGTCCCATGATGTCCTGCACACTCCTACTAAGGTCCTGCACACTCCTACTGGAGTGTCCTGCACACATTCTACGGCGTCCTGCACACCCCTACTGAGATCCAGCACACATTCCATGAAGTCCTGCTCATCCCCTTACAGGGGTCTTGCACGTTTCATGATGTCCTGCACACTCCTACTGATGTCCTGCACACATTCCACGAAGTTCTGATCATCCTTACAGGGGTCTTGCACACGTCTCATGATGTCCTGCACACTCCTACTAAGGTCCTGCACACATTCCATGATGTCCTGCACACCCCTATTGGGGTCCTGCACACGCTTCATGATGTCCTGCACACTCCTACTGATGTCCTGCACACATTCCACGAAGTTCTGATCATCCTTACAGGGTCTTGCACACGTTTCATGATGTCCTGCACACTCCTACTAAGGTCCTGCACACATTCCATGATATCCTGCACACCCCTATTGTGGTCCTGCACACGTTCCATGATGTCCTGTGTAATTTTACTAAGGTCCTACACACATTCCATGACGTCCTGCTCCAACCCTACTGGGGTCCTGCACACGCTTCATGATGTCCTGCACACTCCTACTGATGTCCTGCACACAGTCCATGAAGTCCTGCTCATCCTTACAGGGTCTTGCACATGTTTCATGATGTCCTGCACACTCCTACTAAGGTCCTGCACACATTCTACGACGTCCTGCACACCCCTACTGGGGTCCTGCACAGGTCCCATGATGTCCTGCACCTCCTACTGGATGTTCTGCACACATTCTACGATGTCCTGCACACCCCTACTGGGGTCCTACACAGGTTCCATGATGTCCTGCACACTCCTACTGGGGTCCTGCACAGGTCCCATGATGTCCTGCACACTCCTACTAAGGTCCTGCACACTCCTACTGAGGTCCTGCACACATTCTACGACGTCCTGCACACCCCTACTGGGGTCCTGCACACATTCCATGATATCCTGCGCACTCCTACTGAGGTCCTGTACAGACCCATAATGTCATGCACACTCCTACTGAGGTCCTGCACACCCCTACTGGGGTCCTGCACAGGTCCCATGATGTCCTGCACACTCCTACCAAGGTCCTGCACACTCCCACTGGGAGGTCCTGCACACATTCTACGACGTCCTGCACACCCTTACTGGGGGTCCTGCACAGGTCCCAAAATGTCCTGCACACTCCTACTGAGGTCCTGCACACCCCTACTGGGGTCCTGCACAGGTCCCATGATGTCCTGCACACTCCTACTAAGGTCCTGCACACTCCCCTACTGAGGTCCTGCACACATTCTACGACGTCCTGCACACCCCTACTGGGGTCCTGCACAGGTCCCATGATGTCCTGCACACTCCTACTAAGGTCCTGCACACCCTACTGAGGTCCTTCACACATTCTCCGGCGTACTGCACACCCCTACTGAGATCCAGCACACATTCCATGAAGTCCTGCTCATCCTTACAGGGGTCTTGCACACGTTTCATGATGTCCTGCACACTCCTACTGATGTCCTGCACACATTCCACGAAGTTCTGATCATCCTTACAGGGTCTTGCACACGTTTCATGATGTCCCTGCACACTCCTACTAAGGTCCTGCACACATTCCATGATGTCCTGCACACCCCTATTGGGGTCCTGCACACGCTTCATGATGTCCTGCACACTCCTACTGATGTCCTGCACACATTCCACGAAGTTCTGATCATCCCCTTACAGGGGTCTTGCACACGTTTCATGATGTCCTGCACACACTCCTACTAAGGTCCTGCACACATTCCATGATGTCCTGCACACCCCTATTGGGGGTCCTGCACACGTTCTATGATGTCCTGTGTAATTTTACTAGGTCCTACACACATTCCATGACGTCCTGCTCAACCCTACTGGGGTCCTGCACACGCTTCATGATGTCCTGCACACTCCTACTGATGTCCTGCACACATTCCATGAAGTCCTGCTCATCCTTACAGGGGTCTTGCACACGTTTCATGATGTCCTGCACACTCCTACTAAGGTCTTGCACACATTCTACGACGTCCTGCACACCCCTACTGGGGTCCTGCACAGGTCCCATGATGTCCTGCACACTCCTACTGATGTTCTGCACACATTCTACGATGTCCTGCACACCCCTACTGGGGTCCTACACAGGTTCCATGATGTCCTGCACACTCCTTACTGGGGTCCTGCACAGGTCCCATGATGTCCTGCACACTCCTACTAAGGTCCTGCACACTCCTACTGAGGTCCTGCACACATTCTACGACGTCCTGCACACCCCTACTGGGGTCCTGCACACGTTCCATGATATCCTGCGCACTCCTACTGAGGTCCTGTACAGGTCCCATAATGTCATGCACACTCCTACTGAGGTCCTGCACACCCCTACTGGGTCCTGCACAGGTCCCATGATGTCCTGCACACTCCTACTAAGGTCCTGCACACTCCCACTGAGGTCCTGCACACATTCTACGACGTCCTGCACACCCTTACTGGGGTCCTGCACAGGTCCCAAAATGTCCTGCACACTCCTACTGAGGTCCTGCACACCCCTACTGGGGTCCTGCACAGGTCCCATGATGTCCTGCACACTCCTACTAAGGTCCTGCACACTCCTACTGAGGTCCTGCACACATTCTACGACGTCCTGCACACCCCTACTGGGGTCCTGCACAGGTCCCATGATGTCCTGCACACTCCTACTAAGGTCCTGCACACTCCTACTGAGGTCCTGCACACATTCTACGGCGTCCTGCACACCCCTACTGAGGGGTTGCTGTAGTTCCACGACGTCCTGCATACTCCTACTGCGGTCTCGCATAGTCAACCGACACTTCAGCACACCCTGCGACGACTTCTTATCTTTGGTGCGCATGGTACAAACACGCGCCACGCTCAAAAACAACCCTTCCGCATAGCGTCCTGTTCCAAGCCGGACGTTTAGAGTACACCACCCTAGAGAGCAAGGTATTTATATGGAGTCTCTAAGAAAACAATGACTGATAACGAAAAAACCCGTCATTTTTATAAACTAATCTTGAGAGGCCGGTTTCCGAGTTTAAAACGCCCGTTAGGGGCCCAGAAGTCATTATGGTGAGTTCTGACAATTATTTTCGTCATTCCCGTGGTCTATTACATCTAGTCACAAATTTTCGAGCGATTTGGTCCACGCCTTCCAAAAAATGGTTTTCGACGGACGGAGGTGGAGGCGGAGGCGGTGGCGGAGGCGGAGGCGGAGGCGGAGGCGGGAGAGCGGAGGCGGAGGCGGAGGCGGAGGCGGTGGTGGAGAACGTTTTTGCGTACTTTGAGAGGTCATAACTTCAGAAAGCGGGGACCAATTGGGATGAAAAGTTGCACACATATGTAATTTCTTGCAGCGCGTCGAATAGTGTACAGCTCATACCTCTGTTGACGGTATGAATAGGTGATCTCATTGTAGGGCATCCGCGCGGGAAGAGATCAAAGCCAAATCCTGGTGAGCGCTTCGCGCTCACCACAATTGTTAGAACTATCTCCATTCGCAGCTCAGCAGAGCTTTTTCATATCAGATTCATGGAATCGAAGCGGCTGTTCTGCGAAGGAATGGGGCAACGGAAACGAAATAATGAGTATGTAAAACTGCTTTGTTCCACTGATGTGAAAGTGTCCAGATGGAATGGAAGGTAGTTTCTGACTGTCCCGGTTTTTAAGTTAGTTTCATTTTGAAAGCGAAGAACTGCAGGCAGATTCTGCATCCGGCTGTAGGCCAGCAGGCTTTCATGATTATCGACCGGGCTGGCTACGTCTGGGCGACCAACTATAACCGGGGCCTAAGGTCCCTGTCAGAGTTGGTTGAGAAAATCACCGTGGCCGACCCGTTCGATACGTATAGAAAAACATGGAAGGTGCAAATAACACCCGGTGTAGCCAGATGTGGCTGACGCGATCAATATGAATGAATTATGTGGAACGATATCATGGATATCATTCATTTCTTAGCTAATATCATGTGAACATCGGTCTTGTCAGCCACATCGAGTGATTTTTCTGAGATAGTTTTACAACAGTTTGGGTCATTGATTCTTGTGACCACAGAAAGAGGACTGATCTAGTGGGGAGATGAAGAGGTCTTTGTTCGAAATTCTTGCATGGGATATTACAGCGTAATATCAAGAAAAAGTGAACAATTCTGTAAAAAGGGGGTCTCCCAAGCAGAAGTGGTTTGGTTAGCGTTACAAATGCTTCAACAAAAAAGGGAACAATAGGAAAGCGGAATGAGGAGAGTCTACAAAAATGAACAATATCCTCCAAGAACTCTTTTCTTTTTCGAAACTTCCAAACAGCGGAAACAAACCGTTGTGGTATTTTACGAGGAAAGAATTGACTGGTTCCCTAAAACAATTTAACATCATCTCCCCTTTTAATGATAGCTATTAGGTTCACATGCATATATACATATTTTATCGGCACTCACATAATCAAAGTCCTTTATGGAGCCAAAGGCGCTTCCTCATAGAGAACCACAACGGTTTGTTTCCGCTGTTTGGAAGTTTCGAAAAAGAAAAGAGTTCTTGGAGGATATTGTTCATTTTTTGTAGACTCTCCTCATTCCGCTTTCCTATTGTTCCCTTTTTGTTGAAGCATATGTAACGCTCACCAAACCACTTCTGCTTGGGACATACCGTAGTGAGCAAAAGTATCAGAACACCCACTTCCGAACAGCTCAGTCTTTCTCGTGGGTCTCTCTGCTATAATGAAATATTTAAACATTAATTTTCAATGTTCCATGGAGCTTCAATTTCTGCTTACAGCTCTGTATTTAAAGGTGGTCTTCACGTCAAATATAATATTCAAGTTCGACTCCAGAATAGGGTTGTTCGGCCGCGAGTTGACGAATAATGAGAAAACAGCAAAGAAAAGCTCTCAGAGAAAAAAGCTAGACCAATGGTCTATGGCAAACGAACGTACAGGCTCAGGATGCCGACGAGCTTGCGCGCTCCTGCTAGTTTCAGCAAGCGCCTTCGCTAATGGCGAAATGTTGCGCGAATCGATCAAGCGCTGGACGATGGGAAATTCGCATAGCAATTTGCCATCGAAAAACGTCCGCAACGCCACAAGCTCATCAGAAGGGGGCGGGCGGGTATAGCAGGCGTACATTGGGCGGACGAAATCTTCTGGATGTTCGCGCGGCCGTTTTTGTAGATTTCTGACACGTTTTCGCTGCTTTCTTCGTGCTTATCCACACACCAGCACCTGCCAGAATTGTCACATTCACACTGAAAACTTGAAAACGAGTTTTATGGTGAACACTGCCTTTAAGTTGGCTTCTGAAACGATTATTCATGAGATCTGGATTTCTGAACAAGCTTTCAAGGGTTTGGGTAGTGTGAGGGCGGCATTTCGAAAATTCTCGTTATGAACTGATCAGACAGTCATGATAGCAAATTCTGTCTTGTTGTGACCTGTGGTCGATGGTATTTTGGGAAAAATTAAATTCAGAAGGTCTATTTTGAAAGGAATTATGGCAATGCGGAGCTCTGTGCGCTCAAAAAGCGCATCTAAATGTCGTTTTTTTTTTCGGAAAAAATTGCTCGGACCAGAAGTAGGAGATGTTTACCCTTAGAACTCAATCAAAACCTCCTATCACAACACCATAAAAAAATCTTCACGGAGCTCATCGAATGGGTAATCAATGCAAAAATTTCGGGCAGTGACGGCTAGCTCAGATGATAATCACGCGCCTTTAAAATTGAGGCTCCAACTTGTCCCGTATTGTATCTGCTTATCAAAACCCATAAATTCGGGGCAACGGAGGACCTCGCACGAATTGATCCTCCCGCAATTAAGGTGCGGCCCATCATTAGCTGACACCAACGTAAGTAACGACGCCGGCTATGGAAATCCCACTGTTTGATAAAATGAGCTTCTAAATGAACATCAAAGCAATATAAATATGCACGGTTTCTCGGTACGCAGCCTAATGGTTCTTAAGGAGTGCCTCGGTTGTAATGTTTTCAAGTGGGCAGGTAAATACTTTGCTCAGCTGAGGGGCTGGCAATGGGGCAGCTTTCTGGCACCAACGCTTGCCATCGCCTTCATGTCCAGAGAACGAGAAGCACCTGTCGCTCGATGCCTCCACCTAAAAATGTTTTACATGAGGTCGACATAATCGATGACTGTGTAATTTTTAATCTGCTCTACGCTCAAGAAGAGATGGACAAATTTGTACCACTGATGAACTTAAGATGTCCCACAAAGTGGCATCCTAAAACTTCCCGTGAATAAACCGTCGGGGAGCTGGTTGCCTTGGTTCTGAATGTTCAGATTCAACTAGCGGAAGGCAGAAAATCACGAAATGGTACCGCAAACCTTCTACCAAGAATATTCTGGTCCACTGGCGGTCCGCGCATCCCGCTCAGACAAAACTTGCGGTTGTTAGAAACATGTTTCTGCACCGCTGTAAATGTGTGTTCTGGAGACGAAGAGATGTGAAGCGTCATGGGAAAGCCTAGCTTGTCAAAAAAGCGACTCTAATGGCTGACCACACGCGCGCAGGTTGCGGAACGCCCGTTACGAAGGTCAGCGAAGTAACAATATACCACAAAGCGACAAAGTTCCTTTAATGATGCCATCATATCCTCTACGATCTTTTCTTTGTTGAGCCTAAACGCTGTCAGAAAATGCCTTATGAGCGGGATTGGAAAATAGTATCTCTGGTGGCCATCACCGCCCAATAATTTAAAACGGCAATTAGTGCGGAATCGTCAATATGATCGCGCATGTGTATGGACCACAGTGCGTCATTTGCCCATCGGGCAGAGAAGGTGACTGTATTGCTTCTGGGGTTATTTACCTGATCACATGTCAGAGCTGTGGCCAGGAATATCGGTGAAACAGCCGCCCACTGCATGTGCGGAACAAAGACACTTGGATGGGAAGGAAAAGGCGCGAATTAGTTCACTGCGCTGGGTTGACAGAGTTAATTACCATGACGGGGAAGATTTTGAGGTGAGAGTGGAGATAGTAGCGCGAGGCCAAAACCTCTTCGTGCGCGAAAAGCGCACTAGGCATTCTGGATCTGCGAGGGACCCCAAGATCAACCGGAAGGACGAGTTGGTATAAATATAACGCGGGAACTACAGCCAAATACATCAGACTAGCCTTCTAGGTCTAGAAGTTAATTTCCGCGTTTTATGTTGTTATTGATATTTTTGTAAAAAAATAAAATTATTTTTTTATATACGGACGAATTTTATGTTACTAATGCTCACTGTATTATCAGCTTTCATTGATATATAACTTGGGTTTCACGCACTATAAACTAAGTATTATTTTAGTTTCAGAATATGTCAACCTTTTTCAGACTGCCGGAAAAACGCCATTTGCGGGAAGCTCCTCCTTTCCTTTCATCTTCCAAGAAGAAAGCCACTGACTGCGCACCAAATAAGCTAATTTGCCTAAGCTTTACGTGGATGCTGCCGGTCCATCCATAAGAACCTGCTAAGACATGGTTTGTGCGTTTCAATCCTATACAGGGGTGGATTTTGACGTTAAGATGATCAAAGGATCATACTTGTACCACGTGACAGCCAAAAAGTTCGAAGACGAAGAACTTCAGGCTGATATGTTGGATCAAGATTCGCCCAAACGCAAGTCGAGGGAACATGCTCGCGGCATCTCTTTATGGCTAGCACCAAAAGCATATAATTTCTATATATCGATTGAAGGCAATGGGGGAAGATTCAAAAGGAAGGAAATATGGATCCCCTATGAGAGCCTCTACAGAACGCATATACAAAGAGCAGAGAAATATATAACTTCACAAATCTTGTATGGACTGATTCCAAAGAAAGTCTTTTTACACCCGCATCATAACTGGTGATGAATATAAGTGGGTGTACTACGACAATCCGAAGCGAAGCTAAAACGTGGGTTAAAGTCCTGGTGAAACAACAACTGGACCGCAAAACCAAACATCCACGGGAAGAAGGTCGATTACGGTCCGTGCATAGTGGTGGGATCAACTGTCGGTATACTGTACTATGAACCCTGGCTTTCTTCAACCTGGCGAAACAGTTAATGCGAATCGCTATCAACATCAACTAGCGCAATTGCGGCACAGAAATCGAAGCCAAAGAGACCAGAATGGGCGAGTCGACACGAAAAAGTCATATTGCTTTCATGATAACGCTCGACCTCATGTTGCTCGAACGGTAAAGGATACGCTAAAAGAGTTCTGTGGGAAGTCTTACCGCACCTGCCGTACTTCTCCAGACATCGCCCCGTCGGATTATCACCTTTTCCGGTCAATGGCGCATGATGTTCAGCGGAGCAGCGCTTTCAAGATCGTCAAGATGTCAAAAAATGGCTCGATGAATGGGTGGAGGCCAAACCAGAAAATTTTATTATGATGGAATCCATAAGTTACCTAAACTCTGGGAAATGGTTGTTATTAATGACGGAAATTATTTTGAATAAAAATTTTGTTTAAGTATGTCCAGTTTCTATTAGTGTAAAAAGCGTAAAAACGCGGAAATTAACTTCTAGACCTAATATTTCACTGCATTTCCCAAAAAAAAAACAAATTATTCTACGCCAAATCGTTCTCAGAAATATTTCAATTTTTTTTTCATTTTACTTTATCTTCCCTTTTTTAACTGAGTATATTTCTATGGCCATGCCAAATCTTTACTTTTGCCAGGAACCTAAACTTTCAGGAATAATTGTTCATGATTTCACTCCGATAAAACCAACGATTACGGATAGAAAGTCTTAAAATGAAGGCGAGCGATCCTGGGCCGAGGGCTGCATTTGATGCATGTCCCACAAAATGAGACAGAGAAGGCTAAAAACGTGCTCAAAAAGAGAGCATACATGGAAATAATCAAGATTATAAACCAAAATGTAACGATTTCGGCTAAGATGAGCTTCGTTTTTGACGTACACTCATCATCACTGCGCAGTTGTAGACGGCTCAGTTGCGACTGCTCTCCTCTTCTGAAATGTCTATTGTTACACGAGAAACAACTCTGAGTTTTGACCGAGAAATAGCCTGTTTGTCGCGTAATAGCCGGCAAATAATGCTCGCCGCGAAATAGTCGCCAGATAACCGCTGAAAAATGCTGGCCGCGGAATAGCCGCAAAATGGCCGCCAAATGTGGTCTGCTTGGGTCTGCTGAGCCGTGCCCTACTCCGGAAAGCTACGGGAAAAATCTCTCTTGATTTCCCATTATTACTGCTTCCCCTTACATGAGCGTATTTTAGTTATCAATGACGGTATCGTTGTCTGTAATTGTCAACAGGGTTGAGCAGCGTTATGACTGGTCACAAAGGGGTCGTAAAAATTTTGGAAAAACATAGGATTTGTCAAACCACATGGTAAGGTAAAATGGCGTAGGAATAGTCAGCCGCGTGCGAGGTGTATGAATTTTCAACGATATAAAAGCAGATTACATACAGAGGAGCTGTTTAGAAAATTGACACTTTTTCTGGAAAAATTGACAATTAGACACTAAATAAAGCTTTTAAAAAATTTCGTCCCAGGGAATCGTGAAATTTTGGGATTTTTTTTTTGATAAAAGGAAAATGGGGGGGTCGTAGCCGCTACAAAAATCGCCACAACGGCCTGCTCAACTCTGATTGTGAATAAAGGTAAGACCAGAATAAAAGAATATAGTACCAGAATATAATTTTTTCTGTGGGAAAAAATTCTAATTCCGTTCGTTCAAGATTTTTTTCTCGGAATTGTTCAACTATCCCACATAATCCTAGCAGGCTCCTTATGGAGCTCTTCTCTAGAAGAAATCGTGTGGAAGCCACCGGGAATCCACCGCGAACCTGGATTTCAACGAGAAAATGACGCGAAGCTATCGCTAGGTCGAAAATTACGGCGAACACAACGCGAAACAACCGTTGAACAACCCAGATGCTGTCGCCGAACTACCGAAAAAAATGTGAGAAGAGGTGCCGCGGATTCACCGCGGAAATACGGTATCCAGAAAGCCATCATTGCGACGAGAGTGCCCTAGTGCACCATGAAAGGAAAAAAAAACTTATAAAATAACACCTGATCACTTGCTTTTGTGCTCAAAAATATTACTGTCAAAATCGGTTGCCACTTCTTGCTTTTCTGCCATCAATTGTTTCTCGAAAAAATGGTGATTGAAAGAATAAGCTAAAAGTTCTCTCAGACGAGAAGCTCTGCGTGAGTTCCAATTGAACCTCAAAAGTACAAAAATGAGCAAGCAAGGTTCAAACGTTTTCAATTCTAAAACAAAAATAAACATCCCAAAAGTTTAGCTTCCTGGCAAAAGTAATGATTTGGCACGTTATAACTACAAGAAATATAGAATTTAACAAAAATAAAATTAAAAAACAACTCGAAATATGTTTGAAAATGATTTAAAATAAAAATAACCAGAAGCAATGAAAACTGGGGAAATGTAGCGAAATGACCAAACCGGATTTGGCGGTCATTCTTTAGGCCAACTTTTGATAATTATGTAGTGACTGACGAGCGATTACATTTTACAAAAATAATCCGTTAACCTTATCAAAGCTAAATCAAGCGCGCATCGGATTTGAGCGTTACGTTCACATAGCTTGACCTGTGCTGATTTCCGGTATTACAGCTTCAATGAAATGATTTACGGTTTCCGTTATACGCTTGATTTAGCTTTGATAAGGTTAACGGATTATCTTGTAAATGTAATCGCCTGTCAGTCACTACATACTTATCAAAAGTTGGCTTCCAAGTGAATGACCGCCAAATCCGGTTTTGGTCATTTCACTACATTTCCCAGTTTTTCATTGCTTCTGGTTATTTTGTGCCAAATCATTTTCAAACATATTTTGAGTTGTTTTTATTTATTTTGTTAAATTCTATATTTCTTGTAGTTATAACATTGCCAAATCATTACTTTTGTGCCAGAAGCTAAACTTTGGGAATTTCATATATTTTCCCAAAGGTTCCCTTTATGACCCACTTTTTGCTCAGCGACTAATAAAGCTGAGAGGCAAACCTTTATCAAAGCTTTTGCCTACGGTAAATAACAATCGTTACCGATCGGTGTGGTCGTACGACCATAACTCCTAAAAATTACGCAGACATATAAAAACGACCATTTGTTTCTCACCGAGGTCCCGTACACGTTTTACGGCATCGTGCGCACTTTCAAGTGGGGTCCCGTACACTTTTGCGGCGTCATGCTTTACTGGGTCCGCACTTTTTTTGGCGTCCTGTGCACTCCCACTCTTTGGGCCGCACACTTTCTGCGGCGTTCGGCGCACTCTCATTCCGGTCTCACACACTTTCTGCGGCGTTCTGCGCACTTCCATTTGGGTCTCGCACACATTCTACGGCGTCCTGCACACTCCCACTGTGGTCCCGTACATATTTACAGCGTCCTGCGCACTCCCACTGGGGCACGCACATTTTCTACGGCGTACGGCGCACTCTCATTCCGGTCCCACACACTTTCTGGCATCCCGCGCACCCCACTGTGGTCCCGTACATTTTTACAGCGTCCCACACTCCCACCGTGGTCGCATACTTTTACAGCGTCCCGCGCATTCCCACCGAGGTTCCAATAACATTCTTTACGGAGTCCTGCGTATTCCTGGCGAGGGCTCGCGCATCTCTTGCTGCCAGCCCTGGTGCACCTCAAATCTTATTCTACACCCAACTGGGTCTCTTAAGGAGGAAATAATCCTGGGCAGAAGCCTATCATTAGCTGTGTTGATTTTCATTAGTTCATTTTTTAAAGTTCAGTGAGCGTCGAATGGTTCAAGGCAACAAGTTCACATGTTTCTACCTGTCTTGGCCCTCAATTTTGAGGTGTTCCGCTGAAATTGAGCATTCAGCTCCAACATTGAATAGAGCTAGCTGCATCCATTTCGAGCCTTCCTGTGCCAAAAAATCTACTTCCTAGCTAAATTTTGAGTGTTGCACAAGATCGTGAATGCTGTCTGATCAAAAGGAGACAATGTTTTTCGACCAAAATCAATTGGTTTTCCACTTTCGCGCCAAGAAACCATCTCACAGTTGATCATCCCTGTTGTGATGCTACCAGGTAAAGACCTCACCACACTGTTCGCAGTGGGTCCACCCATCAGAAACCGTGGGAGATGGGCCCATACTGGGTACCACCTCCTCCGAGCCAAAGCCCATCCCCTGTCGACAAAAAATTATCCTCCGGTATCCGGTGGATCTTCTGGAAAGTGACTGAGGCTACCTTTCCAGGTCTGGCTCCGAAGAGCCGACTGAAGCCACAGCTTGACTGCATCGCTGCTGTTTTTCATCGCAGCGCGATTGCACCGCTGCTGCAGCGCGATGTAGCAGCGGTGCAGCGCCCTGTTCCATAGTGCAAAGCCCGCGGATGACTGGAAAAATCCAATCAATCAGCGAAATTGGCGCGCTGGTAGTCATCAACACGTTTCAACCGTGAACACTTATCTTGTCATGCAAAGGGTCAACGTTCGATAGACGAAACGTGTCATTAGTTGGCAATCGCTCCATTCGCCATGATGGCAGCGATGGAGCGGATGATCAGCGACCATTGGAGAATCGCTCTCAAGCAGCGATGCAGTAAAACATAGGATTTCGTCGCCATGACCCAGCGATGTAGGACGTTTGCCACGAAGCTATCACACCAGCTGGGCTTTCCATTACGCGCTGATGAAAAAGGAACAGTTGTCCCTCGCATGGCCGCAGCGACCACCTGCAGTCAAACAAGGTCGAGGCACACGAATATTATATTTCTTTATACCAGCAAACATTGTTAATACATTTCTCAAACATGTCTATGTTCATACGCGTTCCTGACATAGTACACGTAAACAGGTTTTAACTTGCCTCACAGGGCCAGAGCCCAACTTTACCAGGATAATTCCTGAGTGAGGATTTTGTGCCAGTAGCGAATTATAATCGTCTCTTTCTGCGGCGCCCTGCGCACTCCTCAAGTCCTATTTACACCAACCATCTCAAAGAGAGAACAATCTAGGCCGGAAGCCTATCATTAGCTGTATTGATTTTCACTAGCTCATTTTCAAAGTTCAGGGAACGTCGGATGGTTTGCAATAACATGTTTACATGTTTTTACCCGTCTTGACCCTCAAAATTGGGGTTCCGCTAAAATTGAGTTTTCAACTCCAAAATTGAATAGAGCTAGCTGCAGACCATTTCCAGCCTCCTGCCAAAAAATTAGAAGGCTTCCTAGCTCAAATTTTAAGTACTGCAACAAGATCGTGAACGCCGTCGGAAAAAAAGGGGATTAACAGTTTTTCGACCAAAATCACGTGGTTTTCGCCATTTTTCTCGAGCGCCAAGAAACCATTCCAAACCATTGTTTGGTACATACACCAACTTTTTACGCTCTTTCCAATGGAGAAAGAACCGCATCTCCACAGTAACTCTGAACGCTGATTCCGGATTTGCAGAGTTGCGCATGGGCGAGTTAAAGCCAAATCTGGTGCGCGCTTCGCGCGTACCACAATTAGCAATCATCAAAAGAAGAAACGAAGAATTCCAATCGATTTTTCAGCGATACAATTGAATGCTCCACGTGTCGGTTTGGGGATGCTCCCTTGTGTTCGCTGGGCATTTGAGTGAGCCCGTAGGTTTGGGGTTGCTCTCCCGCAATCGATTGAACACATTCAGCAAAGGAGGGACGAATGTCCTACCAAAACCCTTCTAAAGGGGAGGGGCTAGAGGATGCATGTTGGCGGCCAACCAAGGTTGTGTTTAGTCCTTAATGACGCGGTCACAGCCGTCGGGTTGGGGACGATCCCCCGAGTTCATCAGAGTCACTGCGCCCCTCTTCTCTGCGAGCATTCATTCTCCACTTCCTTTCATCGTTTTTAACATGATTTTTTCAAAATTTTCATTGTTTGCTGGTTCGTGCTCTTTCAGTCAAAGGCTAGGGTTCTCAAGCTGGGGCTGTGAATAGTACAAAGCTTCAAAATGGACCCCATATAGACAGGTTCTACGGGAAAAAGTTCCTTCTCTTACTTTACTATTACAACACCGAAGAAAAAAAACGAGAAAAAACATTTTCGTGGTACCTGAAAAGTAGGTCCCAGAATGCTGCGAATGTTTTGAGCATCATGTCTGTATTGGTGAAAAACGATATTTTCTGACCTTCACCATCTCTGGACTCTGATCACCCGAGAAAAAATCCAAAAAGGTCTCGAAACGCTACAGAAGTTTCGAAAATCGTTTATGTATATGTAAGAAGACGATTTTTTCTGACCTTGAGAACCTCCGGACTTAGTACTTACATTTTCGGATCTCATCCTGGTGGTGTGAAGCATCTCCACTCCACACTTTGGCGATGAGATTTTGCGACCAGCCAGACAGTAGGATAGAAAACGGTTTCAAACTAATCACACATGTCACACCCTTATGTCACACTCACTTGGTTTTCTTTCGGTGAGGTCAAATACGTAAACTTTCACTAAGATCCACCATATCGAATCGTTTCGTAAACAGTTTTCAAGGGGTTTCTAGAGCTAAGCACATTGCCCACTTTATAAATAGCCAGTACACAAACGGTATTGGCTTTTTGATTCCCACAACGATAGATCATTTGGTTTTCTTGCTCTTTGAAAAAAAACGTTTGCTTGTTGTACTCGTCGGAACATCGGAAAAACTCTTGTTTTGTGTTTTGGGATAAGGGATTTCACCCGATTGCACCTCTTGCTGTAAAGAGTGGATGGCCATTTACCCCTAACCACATTTTATTACGAAAACCTTTATTTGAATGTTCACATTTCGGGGGCTAAAATTGGAGAAAAAATAGAAAATTGAACCGGAGGCAAATCCACGCTTGGAATATTGAAAAATATGGGAAACAGAGCATTATTTTGAGCGGATACATGGAGCGGATCATGGCTGGGATTCATGAACGCAAACCATGGGCTACAGCTGGGTTTGTCTCCAAAGATTGCATGCTATTTCCGCGGCCAACCCAACTGTAGCCCACGGTTTGCCGTTCATGAATCCCAGCCCATGATATATAGTTTACAACAGTGGAAGTAGGACCTGGTGGGATTGCGGACTCTCCCTAACAAACTGTAGTCTGATTGTGTTATCACTCATTTTTTCGAAATAGCTGAGATTGGTCGGTGCGTTTTTGTTTTCACTCTCATATTTTCACCTGTTTTCATTGCTTCCACGGATGTAGTCATATCGGTCGAAACACAGACTCACCGATCTATCACAGTTGTTGCGGGTAAATGAGTGGTACCACTCACAAACTACCGTATGTTATGACGAGTCCGCAACCTCACCAGGTCCTACTTCCATTGCTGTAGACTATACATGGAGTTCGATTAATCATTTTGGTCTGATGAAAGTACGGGGCTGCGACGGTAGATCATCTTGCGCGGATGCCGACTGCCCTGCCCCTGCCCCAACCAGGCACGTTGATGCATCCGGCCCCTGGTCCATGCGTCAGACCAAATCGAAAACGTAAACCATGCATACATATACTCGCACACGACCCTTTTCTGTGGCCCCTCTTGCGCGTTCTGCCCAATGGCGGCCCCCCTTCTCCCACACTTGAATCATCCCAGTGTAGGCTTGACCCTCAAACTCCAATTGCATATTCGCAGAAAGTCTTCGCAGAAATTTTCCCTACCTCAGTATATTTTGCCGTAGATATAAAGACTGGCTGCCGCACAAGTGGATACATGAAAATGCAGACTGCAGCAAAGTATATCGAGAAAAGTATTCAATCTGCTCCAATAATGTACAAACGCACAAATGAAGTCCGATGTGTGACAAGTTGTGCAGTTTAGAGTTTTCAAGCCTGTTTCAAAAAAAATTCTGCTTTTGTAAGACAGTGTAGTACACCACGTGCCAAAACGTCTTGATGGGCGCGGCAAATGACTACGGTGCTCTGCGATTTCATCAGGACCTGTCAGACGCCTTGCAGAAAACATGATTACTTCATTAGAATTCCTGCACACTTCTCGCAGAGTTTTGTGAAGTTTTGCACACTTTCTCTATCTTCCTGCGCTCTACATCCGGGGTCCTACACCTTTTTGCGCAGTGTTACGCACCCCCCTTGGGTCCAGTACACATTGTACGACGTCCGCGGCAGGCGCAACTCTGCGTAGGCTCTGAACACCTTTTAAGGCTTGCTGAGAACTCCAACTCGGGTCAAACACAGTTTCACCGGCGTTTTGAGCACCATTATTAAGGTCCCACACGCGTACTACTGTGATAGGCAGTTAGACCGCGTTTTGACAAGGAAAGTATACAAAGAGTAGGTCGGATCTGCGGAAACGAATCGTATTGTCAGCATCTCTTGAGCATCTATAGTCAAGTTTTGCAGTTTCCCGCCGCGAGCAGCTGGTTACAAAAAGTAATGAGCGTTTTTAAAGTTTGGCGAAAAGGTAAGGCACCCATCCCAAAATTTCTGGGTGCTTAAAAAACTTGGATTTTGCTCAAAACTTGTATGTAGTTGTAATCCAGTGTGCTGAAAAGAATCTGAGGTCTGTTTGTTGGAATTCTGAGGTTTTATGTAAGTGACGGTAGGTATAGTATGCCATTTATGGGGCAAAACCTACTTAAGTAGCTCGAAAATCGGAATATGGGCATCGAATTCGTATTCAGCACCTCGAATAAACCACGCATATAAATTTTGAGTCAAATCTGAAACTTTGAACAAACTTCGTATACCCACCGTAATCTACCGTAATCTGTAAAACATCGGCAAACGGATCTACGATTCGTGTTAAGCACTTCTGTACTCAGAGAATGATTTTAAGTTACACCTCTCGAAGAAATCCGGAAATTTTCAAGGCGGCGTTTTTCCTGGAATTTTCCCCCGCTAGGTTGCTTCGAGCAAATTAAGCCGGGAACTTCGGAACATCGACAAGTGAACCTCAGATTCGTGATCAGCGCTCCAAAAAAAACTCTCCTTGGAGAATTTTAAGTCAAATCTGGAACATTATGCTGAAGAGCTTTCAGAACCCCTAACTGATATAGGTAACCGCTCAACAAAAAATCAGTTCAAGTCCAAAACGCTATCAGTCTGCAAAAAGTTTGGAAAATGTGCTTTCACCCAAACTTTGCGCAGAGGGGTTCTTTAGAACGCGATAACTAGGTCCGTTTTTAGATTTTTGAAAGTTTACTGAATGTTTTGGAAGGTACAAAGCACAAAAAGCAGATGTTTCAAGCTCACAATTTCACGGAACCAGCGGCTCGGGAAGGGGTACTGCGCAGTTTTACTATAGATGCTCAAGAGATAGATACTAGCAATGCAATTCGTTTCCGCGTATCCGACCTACTCTTTGTATACTTACCTCGTTAGTATATAAGCCCTTCAAGGTCATCTTTGATTGCAACGAATATTAATTTTGTTTACACACGAACTATTTAGAGATGATGAGAAGTAGGGTTCATTTTTCACCTCTACTTACTCAACTGGTTCTCGAAGATTTGTCTTGCTCATGCACAAAGTTAGCGTTAGTTCTTCGAGCCAGCTCAACTTACTGAGGTTATACGGCTTTTTTGTGTCTTCGCCTCAATTTTTAGCCCGCGAAGAAGTCATGACCTGGAGTTGGGAGACTCAGGTACAGAGAGGGATGTGGTGCTCCCTTTAAGGCAAAAACGGCGGCCCTTTCCTATCTTCCGGATGCTGCCAGACAGCGGCGACTCGCCGCGGATAGAAGCTTGCTTGCTCACTACTAAACGCACCCCAGCTGCCCACAAAACACGCGGCCCTGTGATATTCCTACTCAAATTGTATTTTCGGGGCTCGAGAGCAGTTCTTAAGGGCATTGGGATCAGGTGTTACAGCGTGCGAGAAGTCTTGAAATACTCTTGCTGTGGAAAGAATCTCGGGTTGCCCGAGTCAGCCATGTGGGAGCTCCCGGCGGTGATTAGCATCTTCGATTCAGTAGGTCGATGAATCAATCTATGGTGATCACGAATAATCATGTTGCAATGTGCCTATCACTTACACATTCGGTATAAAAAGCGCCTCATCTCGGGCCGGGCAATGTAAACAACATTATCCGCTAGAAGTCCAACAGAAGTTGCTCATTACCGTATATGAGGTTGTCCACGTAAGAATCGAGATAGATCCGAACACAATTTTTTTTTGCCGTTTTTGAAATTTATATCGCTAGAGCACCCCAAAAAACTTAGGTGTACGCTTCTAGAACGTTCAGGAAACTTTTTTTTTAATTTTACAAAATTCTAAAGTTGGACATTCTTCAAATATTCCTTTGCCTAGATCCTCAATGGAAACAATTTCCTCTGAGAAGAAAATTTTCTTTAAGATTATCAACTAAGAGGAATCGATTGGCGTTTTCGAATTTTTCAAAATCCCAAAAATTTTGTTTAATGTGAAAATTTTGTGACGTGATGGGCAATTACTGACCGGACTCAGAAAAACCCTCGAGAAGGAGGCCACTCATGCATACTATCGCGCGCAAAATGGCTACAGTAGTAACGGAATGGCTAGATGCGGTACTTTTCTCTGGTTTTCTCTCTTACCTACGTGACAGAAAATAGGTTTCCGATTTCAAGTGGGGATTAGGAGACGTTCGGCCGGCTAGACACACTTCTTATTTGATCTGTTCAGGCTCTGAAGAAGGAGGTTACTCCAAAACGTTAGCCATGAAAGAACTGTATCAACCTCGTGTCGAGTTCAACATTTTTTTTACACGTACTAAGAACAAGGCTAAGGAGGTCATTGCACGCCGAGGCAGCGTAAAGTGTGTTTAGTAACTCGTGGGATGAACATGGAATACAATTTGAAGAGAAACAGAACAAAAACGGTCTAACATACTCATTCGTCACTACGTAGCTATTGAATGAATGAGAAATTTGAATATTGTACTCTTACAGTACCCCCCAATGAATGAATACTTCGCACAATCATTTCTGAAAATTCCTGAATGAGTGAATTTTTCGAATATAGCCTTCTCAAATTCCGTGATGATTTTTTTTGGAATACCGCGTTTTCTACAATTTTAAATGAATAAAAAAATTGCAAATACTGTTCTCTATTCGGTTCGAGTGAATATTCAGAACATTCACACGAATATTGAAATGAAAATTCGAGTTTTCGATTTATGTTCTTCAGAATGATTCCTGAACATTCATGAACATTGATGGAAATCGGCCGAGTATTCGAAAAATATAATGTTACAGTTTTCCGAACAACCCAAATGATCGTTAACAGACTAACGTTGAAATTTTTAGGCGAATCGAAGTTCTGGAAAAAACGACTATTTTGATTTCACGAATGAATCGAATATTATTAGAATAGAATGGATTTCGAATCGAATATAGGGTATGCTGCCTACGAGCAAAAATGATATGGCTCCCTTCACTTTTAGCCCAAAGGCTCCGCTGTCGACAACTTATCGCAGAGACAGGAATGACTAGACCACATTTCCACCAACGCATCAGCTTTTCACATCACGAAGGCCATTGCTATACCTCCAGTCTGCGACCGGGACAGGTTCGCTCATCTGTTACGAATCGTGTCGGGACCCACACTCCCACCATGAAAAAAGCTGTCGCAGGAACACTTCGCATGCGCCGGTCGCGTCTCAGGGTCGCGGATGGGATACATTCAAATGTTGAAACCGTGCCGCAGTCGGTCGGTGTCGCGGGCATCGGTCGCAGTGAGGCGCACTGCTGCCGATGCCCGCGACAGCGACGGAGCAATTGATTTAGTGCGGGTTTCCTCCGTTTTTCTTTTTTTTTTGTAGTTCCTTCTTCCTTTTCTCTCCTGGAATCTTTTTCTTATCCTAAATATATAAATCTTAAAGCCTGCATCTTTATAGAGCTAAAGCTAAACTCATTTGCTATTGATTCGAGATTATTGATTTGTCTGCAATTGCGCGGGCTATAGCGCGTGTCAGACGTAAGTTGTCGTGGTGTATGGCATAGCACAACTGGCCCTCAGCGACTGCGGCATCGCTCTGGTCTGCGACCGCGACAGGGCCGGAGGAGAGTATACAGTTGACCGCAATGTTAAAAGGACATGGTGCGGTTGCGGACTCGCACAAAAAGTACGGTAGAATCTGGCACTTTGCCAGATTTCGTAATTGATCAGCGCCAACAGTCGTCTCTCTGCTCACGAGAATATCAGCTGTGGCGCCGATCGATGACGAAATCTGGCAAAGTGCCAGATTCTACCACAGTTTTAGTACGAGTCTGCAACCGCACCATGTCCTTTTAACATTGCGGTCAACTGTAATAGTGACCGAAGCCAGGTGTGTGAGCATCCCTGTTCGACTGCCTGTGGACACGTTTGAAGTCAGAAGGGGGATATTTTCGAGGGTCCATTCACTTACAACAAGCAAAGGCTACCTTATGAGTTGATGATCGCTTCAAAATTTAAGAGTAGTTAAAAGGCAGTGTTCGCGATGATTTTCGTGTCCGAGTTTTTCACTCAAAACAATGCGTTGGCCACCAAGCGTTACCAAAATTACGAAGAAACGGTTTAAAACGCACTAAACTGCCTCATTTCAGTGGCGTTATTCTCCGGCCCTGTATCAGTTGCCCCGGTTGGATGAACATGTTCCCAGTGGTTGTCACCGATGAAAAATGGCGCTATTCGAAAATGAAAAAAATATTTTAGGCAATACAGTATTAGTTAGGATCCGTAGGAATGATAGGAGTATCAGAGAGTAGAGGAGTGCAAAAGACGAGTCCACAAAAGATTCCATTGTAACAACGAACAGTTCCTGTGAGAGAAAAGATGCGGGGTGAGAGTTAAGGATTTCGTGCCCTTCTGGTGCGTTTTTATTGATTTCTTCGTCATTTTAGTTCAACCCAGAAGCCAAGCAATCGATTTAGCAATTAATCTCATAATCCAAAATTATCGTGAACACTGCCTTTAAGCACTCTCAGGCGATTCTCGGGCCCGAGCCGCACCAAACAGGAATCGGAGCCGCCTGACAATTCGGCTCGTTCTCTCAATCTCCGGGCTACTGCTGTTGCTGGTCGGGCCAAACGGAATAGCCCGGACAGCAACAGCAGTGGCCCGGAAAGCAACAGCAGTGGCCCAGACAGCAACAGGAGCCGACTCGCAGATTGGAAAAACGAGCCGAACTGTCAGACGGCTCGGGTCCGATAATCGCCTGAGCTGCCTGCTGGCTGTCACCGTCGCCGTTCGCGGCCTCGTTCACGCTAGTGAAATTGTATGATTCTTGCAAAATATCGATTTATTCGAAAAATTCAATGATTCCGTTTTTCGAAATCTCGAACATTAATTTTTTTATGCATTCAAAATTGTAGAAAACGCGGTATTTCAGAAAAAAACCATCACGTAAATTGAGAAAGGTTATATTTGAAAAATTCACTGATTCGGGAATTTTCAGAAATGATTGTCCGAAGTATTCATTCATTGGGGGGGTACTGTAAGAGTACAATATTCAAACTTCTCATTCATTCAAAAGCTACGTAGTGTCGAATGTTTATGTTAGAGCGTTTCTGTTCCTTTTCTCTACGAATTGTATTCCATGTTCATCCCACAAGTTACTAAACACACTTTACGCTACCTCAGCGTGCACTGGCCTCCTTCTCTGAGAAAATTCGCATCGCTATGGTTCGTAATAACCCACATGTAGCCGGGCCGGCCACATGTGGGCTATTTCGATGCCACATGTTGGTTATTCTGATGATTCCCACCACGGTCTCCATGTGTGGGACCACCACCCCCTAGCCGTGGGGACCAATCCCCCAGCTGCCAAAAATTCTTCTTCGGCTTCGCAGTGATCTTTCAAAAGTGACTTGAAGTCACCTTCCAGGATCGGCCTCGAAATGCCGAGTGAGCAATTGGTGAGATGGAGCGCCTTTTATACCCTTCGGTCTGTTTACACTGAGCATGATATTGATACCAGAATAGAACTCAATTCTCAACAAGTTTCAGATTGCAAGGCCATAGCGATGCCATAGCAATGCCGTAGCTATGCTATTTCGCGCACCGCATGATTTGCTATGCCATAGCAATGCTATTTCGCGAAGGAGCTGAATTTCAATGCCATAGCGATGGTATATCGCGCAAAAGCTGCATTTCAGTGCCATAGCCATGCAATAGCCATGCGAAAATTCTCAGAGGTGCGGCCTCTTTCTCACGAGTTTCTCGCCTGTGAGCATAATTCGATCGAAAAAATGAGGTTGTTTGTATCTTTCGATTTTTGACTTTATATTTTTTATAAGCCAAATCGACCACGGCGCATCTTTTGAGCACAGTCCCTATCCGCAGGATCTGGGCTCAGAGAAATTGATTTATTTATTTTTATTTAACTGAGCGCGATTTTAAAAAATTCGATAACGCCAATCGATTCCTCATAGATGATAACCTGTAACAAATTTTTTTGCTCAGAGGAATTTATTTCCATTGAGGATCTAGGCAAAGGAATTTTGAAAAATGCCCAACTTCGGAGTTTTATAACATTCTTCAAAAAAGTTTTCGGAAAGTTCTAGAAGCGTACGCCTGAGTTTTTTTGGGGTGCTCTAGCGATATAAATTTTATAAACGGTAAAAAAAATTTGTACCGATCGTCGATCTCGATTCTTACGTGGACAGCCTCGTTTGCGTTGTCTACTGGTCGAGCAGCACGGGAGTTGGTCTCTATCTTAGACGGGGGGGGGGGTGGGCCCCCAAAATTTTCATCAAATAAATCTTGTCGTCTTTGATTTTCTAAGTTTTTCCTTCCATTTTGTTATATCTTCACCACCGGTGGTGTTGTTTTCCTACTTCCTAGTCCAGGCAGATCCTCAACTGTTGACCCCTAAGAGGAGGATTATTTGTGAATGAAGACACATCGCTCACCACTCCTTTTGAACCCTATCCTCCATCAACTGGTTATCATCAATTTTGTTCTCGAGAGCCATCCTTCCCAATGCTCTTCGACGGCATCGTAACGTAGTCGCCTTCGCTGAGAGCACGAAACACCTCCGAAGCAGCTAGGTCGCCGAAGTCCATGAAAATATCAAAAATTGGGGACTATCCTAGACTGAGGGGAGGGGGCACCCAAGATTTTCTCATAGAAATGAGTGGAAAACCTGATAAAAGATGCTTGATGCTATCACTCATTTTTGTTGATTAAATTCTGAAGAAATACTTTTATTGATAGCATTATAAATCGGTGATCCATTTCATTTCTGACTTGAATCTTGAGTGCCCCCCGTCAAGGATAGTCCCAAAATTTCATCCATTGAAATAAAGAAAAACTCTGATAAAGGATGCTTGATACTGCTGTTAATCATTGTTGTTCTGGGGCCGTATTCGCCAACAACCCGCCGAGGGAAGTCGAAGGGAAGTGGAAGGGATGATACCGCGCGCGGCAGAGGAGCAGATCAACCCATCTTACACCATGTAGGATGGAAATGCAAACTGTGTTACGAATCGATATCACTTCGAAAAGATAAAGATTCCATCGCGAAGCGGCCATTCTTCAGCTATGCGATTCGAAAAATTCCGGCGGTCGCGAGGGAAGCCAAGGGAGGCGAGAGGTGGCCGTGGAGCAAGCATTTTGTACTGAAATTTCACTTCATCTACCCTTCGGCTCCCCGGCGGGTTGATGGCGAATGCGACCCCTGGAAACTCAATAAAAACACTTCGATTGACAGCGTTTCCAATTGGTGGTTCATTTCATTCCTGTCCTGAATCCTGGGTGCCTGCGTATGTGCGTAAGGAGTCAATTGTTTCCTATAAATGACTCACTGCGCTGTATTACTCATTAGCTCTTCTGGCTTCGTGCGATGCAGGCTATGCGGTGATCGTCTGGTGGTTAGATGCGTGGGTTTCCTACGTCCAAGCATTTTTTTGCGATTTGATCCTAGCAGGACGTCGAAAACGCTTGAGCAGTGAAGGTTTTTGGTGGAGTTGATCCCAGGACCATTCCCACATTCAGGACTCTGATGAAGATGACCATGTCAGAACGTAAGGCTGTTCTATAAACGCACCTGCCCGAAACCTTGGAATCGTACAGAAGTACAAATATATAATGAAACGCTGCTTTTCCCAAAAAATCTTTGGAGAATCGTGCATCCGTCCATTACAATAGCCTTCTCATTCATTTGAGGGCAGTGTTCACGATGATCTTCGATTTTGATATTATCCCCTCTATCTATTAAAGGCAAGGTCCGGTCAAATTTTGACACTACCGAAATTTGGGTTAAATAGATTGGGCTGGCTTAGCTGAACATCGTCTGAACGTTTCACGAACTCTGAGTCCTTAGTTCTGGAGAAAACAGCTTCAAAGTCAAGGATTACGGTGTTTAGAGCATGATAATTATGGCTCGAATGACCGATAATTGCACAGCACTTTTGAAGAATGCGTGGACTACCGCTAAAATATGCAAGATGGCCTCACTTCTCTGACTTTTCTGTATCATCGGCTAACGGAAGTGGCTGGAATAACTTGAAGAAGACCGGTTTTAACGCAGTTTTCGCATGTTCCTTGGGACTGCCTGTAGCAAGAGCATCGATTTAGCGGGAAATCTCAGAATCGAAATTCTGCCCGGACCCTGCCTTTGAATGGCCTCCGGGTAGAACTAAAACGATCTCGAAATTTTACAAGCGCCCTAGAAGTACATGAAATCCTACACTCTCATCCCGCCTCTTTACATTGGAGGAGAAATGCCGGACCGGACATATTGCCAGTGCGGTATGATACCATGGCACCAGCCATTCATTCGACGTGAACAACGGGTGGGTTGGTCATATCAACGTGTATAGGGTATTTTGGGGGGGGAGGGTGGAAATCAGTTTTATCCCTATTTGGACGGTGCACCGCCGTTCCTCACAGAAGGGAAACCCCGAGCTGTCGGCTGCTGGTTGATGTGACCAACCCATGGTTGATATGACCGATTCGACGTTGATCACGTCGAATCAATGGCTAATACCTTGGTATCATACCGCACTGGCAATATGTCCGGTCCAGAATTTCGCGTTTTCACCTCTTTACTCTAGCTAGAACTCTTGGCTGTGACAATGAAATCTTTTGTGACCCGTCCTATGCAATTCTGTACTCCCTATTGCTTCGTTCTTACCTTCGGACCCTAACTAACACTGCTTTGCAAAAAATATTCGTATATTTTCGATTGATCTAATTTCCCAACGGCGATCACCACAGAGAACATGTTCATACAATCGGACAACTGGTCCAGGCCAGATAAGAATTTCACTGAAATAAGACATTAAAATGCGTTCATCGCCATTTCATCCTAAATAAGGAGCACCTGTTGGCCAATTATTGTGTTGAATGGAACACACGCGAACGGAAATCATCGTGAACACTGCCTTGAAGCACAGTTGAAGCGAGCAATGGAGTACTCTGGTATGGCAAAATATGAGAGTGATAAGAAGATTTGGATAGGATAACCCTTGACTTCGATTGACTCAAAATGAGGGAGAAAGGCTTTTTTTTACTTTTTTAAAACTGAAGCTTGAAGCGAAAAGATCAAGCTCTGAAACGTGGTAGCATCGTACACCACTCCCCTACTGCTTAATTCAACGAGGGTTTCTATTTGGAGACACACACGCAACATAAACTAGCCAACCTGAGGTCGCTAGACAGGAGAAGTTGGAGACTGCTCCTAGCCTTCTCACGCACTTTTCCTAGCATAAATTTCAGATTCATTGGAACCATAAATATAACCTGCAATACCCTTCTCCATTCTTATCATTCCTATCTTTAGATGAGAGCAGTACTGTTAGCATTACTAATCCCACTGGCGTATTGTCAAGGAAGTGGAAAAATATCAGCTGAAGAGAACAAAATGATCGCAGAGACATGCGGCAAATACATATCGTCGAACACTACAAAGTATTTAATAGGTAAGGGTTGATGGTTCGAATCTTGGTATGCAGCGGTGAAAGTCGCGAAAGTTAAGCAGCAGAATCCCAACATCGCCGCTCTTTTGCTTGTTTGAGGGGACCTTAGATGAAGCCTCGAGGGCTGTGTCGAGAAAAGTCCAAAATTTCGAAGGAGTTTCGGAAAACATTTTAAAGTTTTGAACATACTCACATTTCAAAATTCACGTATTTTTTAATATCTAGAGACCAACGCTGCAAACTCTTCTGAAATTCGGGTAATGCAATCAACCCTTACTGCTCTTGATCTTTGGTGAAAATGTCAAGTTAGGAGCTTCCTTCCCAACCGAGCTTTTTAAAATGGGAGGTATGCGCAGAAGCAATGATCGCAACACAATTGTGGTGAGCGCGAAGCGCTCACCAGATTTGGCTTTGATTCGCCATCGCGCAACCCCCTGATCTCAGCATCAGGGTCCAGAGTAAACGTAGGAAGACCGTTCTTTTCGCATTTAATACACTTCAGAAAGGTGAATAACTGTTCAAAAAATGGTCCGGAATGGTTACCTGAGATTCGAGAAAAAGTGTCAAAACCACATCATTTTGGTCGAAAAAATGTTCATCTCCTTTTTTTTTCAGTTAGCGTTCACGATCTTGTTGGAACACTTATCGTTGAGCTAGAGAGCTCATTTTTGGCCAGGGAGCTGGTTTTGTTTGCACCTAGTTCCTGTCAAATTTTGAAGTTTGTAGCTCAATTTTTGCGGAACCTCAAAATTGAGGGTAAAGAAAGACAAAAACACGTAAACATGTTATTAAAAACCAACCGACGTTTGCTTATTCGTAAAAATGAACTAGTGAAATAAACACCGTTACTGATAGGCTTTTGCTCAGGATTTGACGGGGCAACGCTTCAATCAATACGGCGGGATCTCGGAAGTACTTTTTGAAACGCCGCACGGTGTGACTCAGAAGTGCGCCACAGAACGCCGTAGATACTGTGCGGGACCCCAGCAGGAGTGCGAAAGACGTCGTAGAACATGTGTGTGGCCAAAGTAGGAGTGCGCCGGACGCCGTAGAAAGTGAGTGGGACCCAAATGGGTGTGCGCAGAACGCCATAGAAAGTGTGCGGGACCCAAGTGGGAGTGCGCTGGACGCCGTAGAAATTGTGCGGGACCCAAATGGGTGTGCGCAGAACGCCCTAAAAAGTGTGTGGGACCCAAATGAGAGTGGGCTGGACGCCGTAGAAAGTGTGCGGGACCCAAGTGGAAGTGCGCCGGACGCCGTAGAAAGTGTGCGGGACCCAAATGGGTGTGCGCAGAACGCCCTAGAAAGTGTGTGGGACCCAAATGAGAGTGCGCCGGACGCCGTAGAAAGTGTGCGGGACCCAAATGAGAGTGCGCCGGACGCCGTAGAAACTGTGCGGGACCCACGTGGGAATGCGCCGGACGCCGTAGAAAGTGTGCGGGACTCAAATGGGTGTGCGCAGAACGCCGTAGTAAATGTGTGGGACTCAAATGGGTGTGCGCAGAACGCCGTAGAAAGTATGCGGGACCAAAATGGGTGTGCGCAGAAAGCCCTAGAAAGTGTGTAGGACCCAAATGAGAGTGCGCCGGACGCCGTAGAAAGTGTGCGGGACCCAAATGAGAGTGCGCCGGACGCCGTGGAAAGTGTGAGGGACCCAAATGAGAGTGCGCCGGACGCCGTAGAAAGTGTGCGGGACCCACGTGGGAGTGTGCCGGACGCCGTAGAAAGTGTGCGGGACCCAAATGGGTGGGAGCAGAACGCCGTAGAAAGTGTGCGGGACCCAAGTGGGAGTGCGCCGGACGCCGTAGAGAGTGTGCGGGACCCAAATGGGTGTGCGCAGAACGTCGTAGAAAGTGTGCGGGACCCAAATGGGTGTGCGCAGAACGCCCTAGAAAGTGTGTGGGACCCAAATGAGAGTGCGCCGGACGCCGTAGAAAGTGTGCAGGACCCAAATGAGAGTGCGCCGGACGCCGTAGAAAGTGTGCGGGACCCACGTGGGAATGCGCCGGACGCCGTAGAAAGTGTGCGGGACTCAAATGGGTGTGCGCAGAACGCCGTAGTAAGTGTGTGGGACCCAAATGGGTGTGCGCAGAACGCCGTAGAAAGTGTGCGGGACTCAAATGGGTGTGCGCAGAACGCCGTAGTAAGTGTGTGGGACCCAAATGGGTGTGCGCAGAACGCCGTAGAAAGTGTGCGGGACCCACGTGGGAGTGCGCCGGACGTCGTAGAGAGTGTGCGGGACCCAAATGGGTGTGCGCAGAACGCCGTAGAAAGTGTGCGGGACCCAAATGGGTGTGCGCAGAACGCCCTAGAAAGTGTGTGGGACCCAAATAAGAGTGAGCCGGACGCCGTAGAGAGTGTGCGGGACCCAAATGGGTGTGCGAAGAATGCCGTAGAAAGTGTGCGGGACCCAGGTGGGAATGCGCCGGATGCCGTAGAAAGTGTGTGGGACCCAAATGAGAGTGTGCAGGACGCCGTAGAGAGTGTGCAGGACCCAAATGGGTGTGCGCAGAACGCCCTAGAAAGTGTGTGGGACACAAATGAAAGTGCGGCGGACGCCGTAGAAAGTGCCGGACCAAAATTGGTGTGCGCAGAACGCCGTAGAAAGTGTGGAGGACATCAGTGGGAGTGTGCAAGATGTAACAGAATGTGCGCAGGACATTAGTGGGAGTGTGCAGGATGTCATAGAAAGTGTGCAGGACATCAGTGAGAGTGTGCAGGACTATAGTGGGAGTGTGCAGCACCTTATAGAAAGTGTGTAGGACATCAGTGGAAGGGTGCAAGATGTAACAGAATGTGCGCAGGACATTAGTGGGAGTGTGCAGGACGTCATAGAAAGTGCGCAGGCTATCAGTTGGAGTGCGCAGGACGTCATAGAAGGGGGGGGGCAGGACATCAGTGGGTTTACTTTCATCTAACACCACCAGGCATAAATCATGTTAGAAAGGAAACCTTTAGGAAAAATAAATGAAATTCCTGAAAGTTTAGGTTCCTGGCAAAAGTAAAGATTCGGCATGGTCACAAAAATATACTCAGTTAAAAAGGGAAGATAAAGAAAAATGAAAAAAAGGTTTTGAAATATTCCTGAGAACGATTTGGCGTAGAATAATTTGTTTTTCGGGAAATGAAGTGAAATAGTTGAAAGTATGATTTGGCAGTCGAGTTTGAACCAACTATTGATAAGAGTTGTGCAAAACGAGAGATCGCCTTGTCTGTGCTTATCCGTAGAACATATCAAAGCGAAATCACGCGTGAAATGGGAAGCATCGAAACTTTTTCGGGAGCTGTAATGCGGCGGTCTTCACGTATTAGGTGAAGCAAAATCAACACGCGTGATTTCGCTTTGATATGTTCTACGGATAAGCACAGACAAGGCGATCTCTCGTTCTGCACAACTCTTATCAATAGTTGGTTCAAACTCGACTGCCAAATCATACTTTCAACTATTTCACTTCATTTCCCGAAAAACAAATTATTCTACGCCAAATCGTTCTCAGGAATATTTCAAAACCTTTTTTTCATTTTTCTTTATCTTCCCTTTTTAACTGAGTATATTTTTGTGACCATGCCAAATCTTTACTTTTGCCAGGAACCTAAACTTTCAGGAATATTTGCTATGTTTTCAACCTATTCTAGCTGTAATTTCCATGATACCAACGTGCACTCATATTTTGCGACAAGTCATAGTGTGTAATTAAGTGATCTATCCTCTGTTCCCGAGTGAAATATATTTCCGTTTTCCGTTTATCGCGTGCCTCCGCTGCGACTCCTTCTCCCAACACTTTCTCGCTGTCTCTACCCTCGCTCCGCACAAGCGCGCGAGGGAACAGAGTAAATTTGACCTGGAACCAGACGATACGTATCCTCTGGTCCAAGGTTAAATTTAGTGTGTGCCATCGCTGACTCGCGCTGCAGACAGGCGATACTTTGGTTTCGTACGACTGCCCTCACCAGGTAATCATGTGAGTTTTTTTCTACATTTCGCCTAGTTTCTCCTATCTCTTACGTCATTTCTCAACAGTTTTAAATCTTCGAATGCAGCATTTGTTATGTAACGATCGCTTGCTTAAAGGCAGCGTTTACGATGATCATCCTCGCTGAATTTCCACAGTGAAATGATAGAAGAGAAGAATCCAAGGCTCCCAGTGTCAAAACAACGGTTGAAATTGAACCAGGAGCGGTGAAATAACGGCTGCAAACAAGCGTTTTGGTGCCCCAGACACGCCTGGTGCCACAGATCCGCCCCCCCCGGAATGATTAAATGAAGACTCAGGTTACAGGAATGATCAAGTCAAGGAAGTGCTTATAAGTGAGCTGATCGCTTCATTGCACTGATAGGTATATATCATCCTTCTAGCGGTCAATTCCTCCACGCTCAAAAATCAACGTAAACAAGAGAGGGCCTATTTTTGCTCAAAAACGCGGCTTTCGTGTCCTTTTTAGGCATGCCTTGCTATACAGGGCACCAGACCTTCCGTAGGCCGTGGAGATGTCGGAAGTGAAATTTATCGTGAACACTGCTTTTAAAGGCAGTGTCCACGATAAACTTCGTCCTCGGTTTTTGGCCGGAAATCAAAAGTTTAGGGTCTCATTGGAGCACTGGGGTCGAAAGAACGAACGAAAATGAGCTCGAAAGAGCTCCATACCGAGGTCGGCTCGCGCTAGCCCTTCCACTCGCGGTCGAGTTTTCCGAGGAACAGTTTGGTCCGCTTCTACATTAGCATTGGAGCGCAAGCGCGGCTGAGTTTTAGCATTGGGGCGCATTTGCACATGCTGTCTAGTTCAGGCACATGCCCGCGCAACTCATCCACCGTTGAAATGTGGCTTTCGAAACGAAGAGCTGATTTTGGATGTTTCGCAGCGTTTTTCTTGATTCTTTCTTCACTGATGAAACAGTCAGACTCTGAACCTTCGTTTTCTGGTGGAAACTCGAAAGCGATTTTTATCGTGGACACTGCCCTCCAACTTCAGGGTGAGAAGTGCTCGTTGATGTTGGAGTCAGGGTCAAGCAATGTTTGAAATTTTCCAAAGGGGAGGGGGGTCGCTACCAAACTTGAAATTTTGGGAGGGTCGCATCACCGGATCTTTTTTCGATTAGTTTTTTTTTCGATTTAACTCAGCTTCATCACAGAATGCTTAGTATTACACAACCACGAGTTGTTCAGACTTGTGTGTTAGCCGTTGGTGGCCTAAATGCTAGTCAAAATTTATGTTGTCCAAGTAGCGAACAAAAATGGTTTTCGGAGGCCATCCATTATCATACCCATTGCTCTTGTGAGCCGTAGCTCAGCGATTCGGTAAAGTAGATCCAGTAATGAAGTAGAAAAAATCAAAGCCGCCCATGCAGAGTGAGAAATAGAGAAAACCGCACGTTAGAGAATAGTGTAGAAAGACCTTTTTTTCGAATGGCCTTTTCTACATAACAATACAGTAGATGCAACTTATGCTGGACTACCGCCTTCTAGAAGTGAAAACCAGTGCTGAAACGGCCATTTGGAAAAAAACGACTCTTTTACACTACGTTTTCCAACCGGCGATTCCTGAAAGTTTAGGTTCCTGGCAAAAGTGAAGATTTGGCATGGCCATAGAAATATACTCAGTTAAAAAGGGAAAATAAAGAAAAATGAAAAAAGTTTTTGAAATATTCCTGAGAACGATTTGGCGTAGAATAATTTGTCTTTCGGGAAATGAAGTGAAATAGTTGAAAGTATGATTTGGCAGTCGAGTTTGAACCAACTATTGATTTCTAAAAGTTTAGCTTCCTGGCAAAAGTAATGATTTGGCAGTGTTATATTTTCAAGAAATCAAAGAGTTGAAAAAATTTTTAAAAAACGTCTTGAAATATCTAAAAAATGATTTGGCGCAAAATAACCACAAGTAATGAAAAAACTGGGAAATGTAGTGAAATGATTAACATCGGATTTGGCGGTCAGTCGTAGGCCAACTTTTTATTATAAGTAGTGAGAGACGAGGTTTAGGATTTTACAAGCTTCTCCGTTAAGCTTATCAAAGCTAAACCAAGCGCGCATCGGATTTGAGCGTTACGTTTACACAGCTTGACCCACCCTGATTTCTGTATTACAGCTTCAATGAAATGTTTTAAGGTTTCCGTTGCGCGCTTGATTTAGCTTTGATAAGTTTAACGGAGAAGCTTGTAAACTCCTATTCCTCGTCTCTCACTACTTATAAAAAGTTGGCCTACGACTGACAGCCAAATCCGATGTTAATCATTTCACTACATTTCCCAGTTTTTTCATTACTTGTGGTTATTTTGCGCCAAATCATTTTTAAAGATATTTCAAGACGTTTTTTAAAAATTTTTTCAACTCTTTTATTTCTTGAAAATATAACATTGCCAAATCATTACTTCTGCCAGGAAGCTAAACTTTTAGAAATTTCATATATTTTTCCCAAAGGTTCCCTTTTTGACCTGATTCTTGTTTAGCGATTCCCATTTTGGAGAGGCGAACCCTCTTATGACAGCTTTCGCCGTCCGTAAATAATGAAATTGGTACGAATCGGTGTTGTCTGAGAACCATAACTCCAAAAAATTGTGACCCGCAACCATGAAAAACGACCCTCGCTTTCCCACTGGGGGCCCGCACACCTTCTACGGCATGCTGCGCACTCCCATTGGGGGCCCGCACACTTTCTACGGCGTCCTGCGCATTCCCACTGGGTTACAGCACACCTACGGCGTCCTGCGCATTCCCACTGGAGGCCCGCACACTTTATAGGGCGTCCTGCGCACTCCCATTGAGGGCCCGCATACTTTCTACGGCGTCCTGCGCATTCCCAATAGGAGCCCGCACACTTTATAGGGCGTCCTGCGCACTCCTTCCGGGGTCCCGTACATTTTCTACGGCGTCGTGCGCACTCTCACTGGGGGCCCGCACACTTTCTACGGCATGCTGCGCACTTCCATTGGGGGCCCGCACACTTTCTACGGCGTCCTGCGCACTCCCACTGGGTTACCGCACACCTTCTACGGCGTCCTGCGCATTCCCACTGGGGTCCCGTACATTTTCTACGGCGTCCTGCGCACCCCCACTGGGTCCTGCACACTTTCTACGGCGTCCTGCGCACTCCCACTGGTGGCCCGCACACTTTCTGTGGCGTCTTGCGCATTCCCACTGGGGTCCCGTACATTTTCTACGGCGTCCTGCGCACTCCCACTGGGGTCCCGCACACTTTCTGCGGCGTCCTGCGCATTTCCACTGCGTTACCGCACACCTTCTACGACGTCCTGCGCATTTCCACTGGGTTACCGCACACCTTCTACGGCGTCCTGTGCGCACCCACTGGGTTCCCGAACATTTTCTACGGCGTCCTGCGCACTCCCACTGGGGTCCCGCACACTTTCTACGACGTTGTGCGCACTCCCACTGGGTTACCGAACACCTTCTACGGCGTCCTGCACACTCCCACTGGGGTCCCGTACATTTTCTACGGCGTCCTGCGCACTCCCACTGGGGTCCCGCACACTTTCTACGGCGTCCTGCGCACTCCCACTGGTGGCCCGCACACTTTCTGCGGCGTCCTGCGCATTCCCACTGGGTTACCACACACCTTCTATGGCGTCCTACGCATTCCCACTGTGGTCCCGCACACTTTCTACGGCGTGCTGCGCATTCCCACTGTGGTCCCGCACACTTTCTACGGCGTCCTGCGCACTCCCACTGGGGTCCCGCACACTTCCTACGACAACCTACGCTTTCCCACTGGGTTACCGCACACCTTCTACTTCGTCCATACTTCGTTCTGCGCACTCCCACTGGGGTCCCGCACACTTTCTACGACGTTGTGCGCACTCCCATTGGGAGCCCGCACACTTTCTACGGCGTCCTGCGCATTCCCACTGGAGGCCCGCACACTTTCTACGGCGTCCTGCGCACTCCCACTGGGGTCCCGCACACTTCCTACGACAACTTACGCTTTCCCACTGGTGGCCCGCACATTTTCTGCCGCGTCCTGCGCATTCCCACTGGGTTACCGCACACCTTCTACTTCGTCCATACTTCGTTCTGCGCACTCCCACTGGGGTCCCGCACACTTTCTGCAGCGTCCTGCGCATTCCCACTGGGTTACCACACACCTTCTATGGCGTCCTACGCATTCCCACTGTGGTCCCGCACACTTTCTACGGCGTCCTGCGCACTCCCACTGTGGTCCCGCACACTTTCTACGGCGTCCTGCGCACTCCCACTGGGGTCCCGCACACTTTCTACGACAACCTACGCTTTTTCACTGGTGGCCCGCACATTTTCTGCCGCGTCCTGCGCATTCCCACTGGGTTACCGCACACCTTCTACTTCGTCCATACTTCGTCCTGCGCACTCCCACTGGGGTCCCGCACACTTTCTACGACGTCGTGCGCACTCCCACTGGGGTCCCACACACTTCCTACGACAACCTACGCTTACCCACTGGAGTCCCGTACATTTTCTGCGGCGTCCTGCGCACTCCTCGAATCCTATTTACACCAACCGTCTCAAAGACAGAACAATCTTGGCCGGAAGCCTATCCAGGGTTGCGCAGGCTTGCCGCATGTCGCAACGGGGGGGGCGTCGTAAAAATTCCGGGAATTTTTGAACAAAATAAAAATTTGAGGGGGAGGGTGGGCTCGTAAAATTTTTGGAAAAAATGGCATTTAGCTTCCAATCACGTGAAAAGCTAGATTGAGGTAGGAGTAGTAAGTAAGTAGTAAGTAAGTAGTTAGTAAATTCTTTTTTTTCACATTTTTCACAAGCCTATCCATGAAAAATAATCGTTGCGACGGTAACCCCCGGGTCGCAACTGTGGCTCAACGCCGGTGCCAACGAGGATTAGCTTCAAAAAGGAATAAATCTGCAAAGGTAGCGAGTTATGTTGACTTTAAGATATCAAATTGAAGAGATTTAGTACTTAATATAGGGGCCACGATTACGGTCGTGGAATTTTTTTCATCCCAGGGGGGGGGGAGTTTGTAAAAATTTTGTTCCACAGAGGGATCGTAAAATTTTGGTCACCGGCCGCAACGGCCTGCTCAACCATTAGCCTATCATTAGCTGTGTTGCTTTTCATTAGTTCATTTTCGAAGCTCAGAGAACGTCGGATGGTTTACAATAACATGTTTACATGTTTTTACCCGTCTTGACCCTCAATTTTGAGGGGCCGCTAAAATTGAGCTTTCAACTCCAAAATTGAATAGGAGCTAGCTGCATCCATTTCCAGCCCCCTGCCAAAAAATTAGCTTCTTAGCTCAATTTTAACTGGTTACACATGATCGTGAACGCCGTCTGAAAAAAAAGGAGATTAACAGTTTTTCGACCAAAATCACGTGGTTTTCTCCATTTTTTCGAGTGCCAAGAAACGATTACGAAACATTTTCTGGTACGTACACCAACCTTTTACGCTCTTTCCAATGGGGAAAAGACCGCATCTCCACAGTTACTCTGAACGCTGATTTTGGAATCGCAGAGTTGCGCATGGCCGAGTTAAAGCCAAATCTGGTGCGCGCTTCGCGCGCACCACAATAAGAGTTTTGCAAAACGAGAGATCTTCTTGTCTGTGCTTATCCGTAGAACATATCAAAGCGAAATCACGCGTGAAATGGGAAGCATCAAAACTTTATGGGGAGCTGTAATGCGGCGGTCTTCACGTATTAGGTGAAGTAAAATCAACACGCGTGATTTCGCTTCGATATGTTCTACGGATAAGCACAGACAAGGCGATCTCTCGTTTTGCGATAGTTGGTTGAAACTCGACTGCCAAATCATACTTTCAACTATTTCACTTCATTTCCCGAAAGACAAATTATTCTACGCCAAATCGTTCTCAGGAATATTTCAAAAAATTTTTTCTTTTTTCTTTATTTTCCCTTTTTAACTGAGTATATTTCTATGGCCATGCCAAATCTTCACTTTTGCCAGGAACCTAAACTTTCAGGAATTTCATTTATTTTTCCTGAAGGTTTCCTTTCTAACATGATTTATGCCTGGTGGTGTTAGATGAACGTAAACCCACTGATGTCCTGCCCCCCCCACTTCTATGACGTCCTGCGCACTCCAACTGATGGCCTGCACACTTTCTTTGACGTCCTGCGCACTCCAACTGATGTCCTGCACACTCCCTCTGATGTCCTGCGCACATTATGTTACATCTTGCACACTCCCACTGATATCCTGCACATTTTCTACAGCGTTCTGCCCCCCCCCTTTTGGGTCCGGCACTTTCTACGGTGTCCAACGCACTCTCATTTGGGTCCCACACACTTTCTACGGCGTTCTGCGTACACCCATTTGGGTCACAAGCACGCTCATGCCGATCATTTTTCCGCAGGGCTACCGTTACCCTCCTTCAAAAATTTTCTGAGTGTCAGCTTGGATATGAGCACATCGTAATAGCCAACAAACGTGTTTGCACAATTTCGACCTCCTCAGCCACTTCCCGGCGGCTTCTCGAAGAGAACGGTGTGTGAATGAATGCATACTGCTCCTCTGCCCGTTTATACCCCGCATGTTATGAGCGTGTATTATCGTTCGTTATCATGTTTTGCTCAAGAATGGTTACGGTAGCCCTGCGGAAAAAATGATCGGCATGGGCGTGCTTCTTTTTGGGTCCCGCACACTTTCTACGGCGTCTTGCGCACTTTCACTTTGTCACCGCACATTTTCTGCGGCGTCCGGCGCACTCTCATTTGGGTCCCGCACACTTTCTACGGCGTTCTGCGCACGCCCATTTGGGTCCCGCACACTTTCTACGGCGTCCGGCGCATTCCCACTTGGGTCCCGCACGCTTTCTACGGCGGGTGGCGCACTCTCATTTGGGTCCCGCAAACTTTCTACGACGTCCGGCGCACACCCATTTGGGTCCCGCACACTTTCTACGGCGTCCGGCGCACTCTCATCTGGGTTCGACACACTTTCTAGGGCGTTCTGCGCACACCCATTCGGGTCCCGCACACTTTCTACGGCGTCCGGCGCACTCTCATTTTGGGTCCCGCACACTTTCTAGGGCGTCCGACGCTCTCTCATTTGGGTATCGCACACTTTCTACGGCGTCCGGCGCACTCTCATTTGGGTTCGACACACTTTCTAGGGCGTTCTGTGCACACCCATTTGGGTCCCGCACACTTTCTACGGCGCCCGGCGCACTCTCATTTTGGGTCCCGCACACTTTCTGCGGCGTTCTGCGCACGCCCATTAGGGTCCCGCACACTTTCTACGGCGTCCGGCGCACTCCCACTTGGGTCCCGCACACTTTATACGGCGTCCGACGCTCTCTCATTTGGGTACCGCACACTTTCTACGGCGTCCGGCGCACTCTCATTTGGGTTCGACACACTTTCTAGGGCGTTCTGCGCACACCCATCTGGGTCCCGCACACTTTCTACGGCGTTCTGCGCACGCCCATTAGGGTCCCGCACACTTTCTACGGCGTCCGACGCTCTCTCATTTGGGTGTCGCACACTTTCTACGGCGTCCAGCGCACTCTCATTTGTGTCCCGCACACTTTCTACGGCGTTCTGCGCACGCCCATCAGGGTCCAGCACACTTTCTACGGCGTCCGGCGCACTCCCACTTGAGTCCCGCACACTTTCTACGGCGTCCGGCGCACTCCCACTTGGGTCCCGCACACTTTCTACGGCGTCCGACGCTCTCTCATTTGCGTATCGCACACGTTCTACGGCGTCCGGCGCACTCTCATTTGGGTCCCACACAATTACTACGGCGTTCTGCGCACACCCATTTGGGTCCCGCACACTTTATACGGCGTCCGGCGCACTCCCACTTGAGTCCCGCACACTTTCTACGGCGTCCGACGCTCTCTCATTTGGGTACCGCACACTTTCTACGGCGTCCGGCGCACTCTCATTTGGGTTCGACACACTTTCTAGGGCGTTCTGCGCACACCCATCTGGGTCCCGCACACTTTCTACGGCGTTCTGCGCACGCCCATTAGGGTCCCGCACACTTTCTACGGCGTCCGACGCTCTCTCATTTGGTGATCGCACACTTTCTACGGCGTCCAGCGCACTCTCATTTGTGTCCCGCACACTTTCTACGGCGTTCTGCGCACGCCCATCAGGGTCCCGCACACTTTCTACGGCGTCCGGCGCACTCCCACTTGAGTCCCGCACACTTTCTACGGCGTCCGGCGCACTCCCACTTGGGTCCCGCACACTTTCTACGGCGTCCGACGCTCTCTCATTTGCGTATCGCACACGTTCTACGGCGTCCGACGCACTCTCATTTGGGTCCCACACAATTACTACGGCGTTCTGCGCACACCCATTTGGGTCCCGCACACTTTATACGGCGTCCGGCGCACTCCCACTTGAGTCCCGCACACTTTATACGGCGTCCGGCGCACTCCCACGTGGGTCCCGCACACTTTCTACGGCGTCCGGCGCACTCTCATTTGGGTTCGACACACTTTCTAGGGCGCTCTGCGCACACCCATCTGGGTCCCGCACACTTTCTACGGCGTTCTGCGCACGCCCATTAGGGTCCCGCACACTTTCTACGGCGTCCGGGGCACTCCCACTTGGGTCCCGCACACTTTCTACGGCGTCCGACGCTCTCTCGTTTGGGTCTCGCACACTTTCTACGGCGTCCGGAGCACCCCTACTTCGTCCCTCGCCACGCTTACGGCGTGTGGCGCACACCCATTTGGGTCCCACACACTTTCTATGGCGTTCTGCGCACACCCATTTGGGTCCCGCACACTTTCTACGGCGTTCGGCGCACTCCCACTTGGGTCCCGCACACTTTCTACGGCGTCCGACGCTCTCTCATTTGCGTATCGCACACGTTCTACGGCGTCCGGCGCACTCTCATTTGGGTCCCACACAATTACTACGGCGTTCTGCGCACACCCATTTGGGTCCAGCACACTTTATACGGCGTCCGGCGCACTCCCACGTGGGTCCCCCACACTTTCTACGGCGTCCGGCGCACTCTCGTTTGGGTCTCGCACACTTTCTACGGCGTCCGGAGCACTCCCACTTGGGTCCCTCACGCTTTCTACGGCGTGTGGCGCACACCCATTTGGGTCCCACACACTTTCTACGGCGTCCGACGCTCTCTCGTTCGGGTCTCGCACACTTTCTACGGCGTCCGGAGCACTCCCACTTGGGTCCCTCACGCTTTCTACGGCGTGTGGCGCACACCCATTTGGGTCCCACACACTTTCTACGGCGTTCTGCGCACACCCATTTGGGTCCCGCACACTTTCTACGGCGTCCGGCGCACTCCCACTTGGGTCCCGCACACTTTCTACGGCGTTCTGCGCACACCCATTTGGGTCCCACACACTTTCTAGGGCGTTCTGCGTACACCCATTTGGGTCCCGCACACTTTCTACGGCGTCCGGCGCACCGCCACTTGGGTCCCGCACACTTTCTACGGCGTTCTGCGCACACCCATTTGGGTCCCGCACACTTTCTACGGCGTCCGGCGCACCCCCACTTGGGTCCCGCACACTTTCTACGGCGTTCTGTGGCACACTTCTGAGTCACACCGTGCCGCGTTCCAAAAAGTACTTCCAAGATCCTGCCGTATTGATTGAAGTGTTGCCCCGTCAAATCCTGAGCAAAAGTCTATCAGTAACGGTGTTTATTTCACTAGTTCATTTTTACGAATAAGTAAACGTCGGACGGTTTATAATAACATGTTTACGTGTTTTTGTCTTTCCTCACCCTCGATTTTGAGGTTCCACAAAAATTGAGCTACAAACTTCAAAATTTGACAGGAACTAGGTGCAAACAAAACCAGCTCCCTGGCCAAAAATGAGCTGTCTAGCTCAACGATAAGTGTTCCAACAAGATCGTGAACGCCAACTGAAAAAAAAGATGACGTTTTGACACTTTTTCTCGAATCTCAGGTAACCATTTCGGACCATTTTTTCAACAGTTATTCACCTTTCTAAAGTATATTAAATGCAAAAAGAACGGTCTTCCTACGTTTACTCTGGACCTCGATACTGAGATCAGGGGGTTGCGCGATGGCGAATCAAAGCCAAATATGGTGAGCGCTTCGCGCTCACCACAATTTTTTTGTATTTTTGACTCTACATGAGCGGCTTTGCTTTTTTCTGCTGAAGTACCGGCTCTATTTTACCAAAACCGCTGAGTTACGGCCCATAATAGCAACTAAAATGACACTGGAAGACCCCGCTATCTGGACAATTACAAATTTCACGAGCATTCAAATCTTCAGCAAAGTGAGTGGGTCTACATTGATTTCAGCGGGGCCATTGATAGGGGGTCGCAAACTGTGCCTCGAATGGGGGGGGGGCTACAACGAACACACTTTGTCCAGCGGGTTGCTTAAAGGCAGTGTTCACGATAAAAATTGTTTTTCTGCTTTTCACCTATCTTGAAAACGATCCCTTGTTGATTCCAACAATGTTTTTGGAATCGTACAAGACCTTCTAGGAACGGAGTTATGGTCCCTGAAATATTGAGTTAGGGAAGCATGGTGGACGAGTTGTCCGAGGCTTGTAACTTCCGTCTTTCGCAGCCGATGTATGCGAGCTGACCTGAGTAAACAGAGAAGTTGAGAATTAAGGGAAGAACGAGGCTATTGATCGGAAACCATCGCTCATCTAACAATCTCGAGCATTCATTTGTTCACGTCGGTGGGCGTGGAAAGTGCATCTGGGTGTGACGAGCTGACGGGTGTCCAACTTTGGGGCCAAAGGGGACCGTTCCGAGCTCATTTTTCTTAGTTTTTTCAACGTTAGGGTTTCGCTAGGCCCCGCAGCTGCCGATCTCCACCAAAAAATCAGACATAGTTTTCATCGTTGACACTGCCTTTGACCATGGTCGGAATCGTCAACGAAAAAATTCTGGAAGACCTGTATTCAAGAAACAAGTTTCTAAAAAAGTAAAACAACAGAAAACACATCGTAAAAGCAGTTCCTACAGAAAAAAAGGATTTTCAAAATTCTCATATCAAATTTAGGGGTTATTTTTGGACATTCGGGCCAGCCAAATAATAGAAAAAGTCGCGTTAATGTTCAGGAACAGCGAAAAACTTGCTAGAGAAGTCAAAATTCAGTAACGAACACTAAATATAGTAGGTTCTAGTTAGGTAAAACCACGAAACATTTTCAAAAAGCACCGCAATTTGGCGGTTCCCAACCATTGCGGACGATTCTCGCTATTCCTGAAAATAAGAACCTAACGTCGTTCGTATCATAAAAACATACTGTGCTTCTCTGGACCAAATTCCGGTCCGTAATTGCGTCTCGACACGCTTTGCGGCCGCACGCGCTCGAGTCAATCGAGTTTCCAGCGTCAAAGCCGACTCGATGTGGCTTTTTTATACAGTTTTCTCCAATTTCGTTTAGTTTCCATTTCCCAAAACTCACCTAGAGTCAAAAAATCGGCGCTGCGGCTCTGGAGACTCTTACGACTCAAAAGCGCGCGGCCGCCAAGCGTGTCGAGACGCAATTGCGGACCGGAATTTGGCCCAGATAAGCACAGCATCATCAGTCTTTTTCAAGTAGGAAGCCGCGCTCAACGATCGGTCACAAAATCATTCGATCAATACCCATCATTTTCGCGCAACTTCTCCCGCCAAACAGCGCCGCGGCTTCCCATCCACTGATTGACGATATGTAGCATTTAGGGACTGAAAACTGTTGAGAATAAAAAACGTCTAAAAAACCAGGGAATGTCAAGTAAACCTCACATGATTAGCTGATGAGGGGCCGGCACTAAAGCTCGTAGGAAATCGATGCATCGCGTCTCCGCAATGACACACACTGAATTCAATTCCGTACCAGAGGATACACGTCTGTTAGTTCGCACGACTCGTTGCTCATCTTTCATCGCTGCATCAATGATAGACGGCTCAAACTGGTTGCAAGCAGGGAACAACTGTAGCTACTCAGTGACATACATTTTAGCGAAAGCACTTCGACGTGATTGGACAGGAGGTCGTCGAATGTTAAGCGAGATTGGATTTCCATGGCTAGTGAAATGGTCTTATTATGTCGATTTCGGTTGGTTGTAGAATTCATTTATTTATTTATTTCAAGACGTGGAATTTTTAGACGTTATATAGAATGATAGAATGAACATAATAGAAAAGAAAGTAAGCTAGAATAACACAATTTGTTCATAGATAAGGCTTACTACAACGTTCTTCTTGCTATCGCACCCTTGAAAACCTGCACAGACATAGAAAAAAGGTGTTCCTCTTTGCCTAGCAGTAGGTTGAACTCCCTCAAGTTCCTATACGTAAAAAAAATCGACCTCACATTTGATTTCGCCACTGAGACATAGAGCCTGAGCTTCCCTCCTTTGCTCCTCGTCAGAGTAGTGCCAAAGAACTGAGTAGGGTTTATGGAAACTTTCCGCGTTATTATTTTGAACATCATCAAAAGATCAGTTTTTGTTCGCCTTATTTGGAGGGATTGCAACATTAGTCGCCTAGATCGTTCATTTCCATTCGGTAGCTGGAAGTAATTCGATCCATGGCACCTCATCATCAGTTTACGTGTAAAGTTGTTCTGAATGGTTTCTAAATAATATATAGTCTACAGCAATGGAAGTAGGACCTGGTGAGGTTGCGGACTCGTCCTAACATACGGTAGTTTGTTAGTGGTATCACTCATTTCTTCGAAGCAGCTGTGATAGATCGGTGAGTCTGTGTTTTCACCGATATGACTACATCTGTGGAAGCAATGAAAACAGGTGAAAATGTGAGAGTAGAAATGAAAACTCACCGACCAACTTCAGTCATTTCGAAAAAATGAATGATAACACAATCAGACTACAGTATGCTAGGAAGAGTCCGCAACCTCACCAGGTCCTACTTCCATTGCTGTAGACTATATCTTCCTTTTTATATGGATTGAACACCGTTGTACCAAACTGAACTATTGGCCTTACGTAGGTCTTATATGTTCGCAAATACAGCTGGGGGTCCTTCGTCTTTAGAATCTTAAATAAGTTGTATGTTCTATGACTTGCTTTTTGACCATCATTTTGTAGTGATCATCAAAGCTCAAGCTGTCCGACAACAGAAATCCCAAGTCTCTTACGACTGATACAGGGACCAGCACTGCATCTCTTAGTCTGTATTGTGGGGTCTGGTCTTGATATCCACAACCTATCGATAAGTAGTTGGTTTTCTCTGTTGCTATCGGGAGCTCCCATTTTCTCGGCCAATTGTCGATAAAATTAATGGCATCCTGTATGGTAACAACATCTTCAGACCTGATGATTTCTTTATAGATTTTTATATCGTCAGCGAACATTTTGCATGTTACGCCTAATTCAGAAATCCTATCAGGTAACTCAAATGTGTACAAGAGGAACAGCAAAGGTGAAAGAACTCCCCCTTGCGGTACCCCACTATAAGCAGAATGCACTTTAGAGTACTGTGAGTTTACCCGGACTTGATATGTTCTGTTCAAAAGAAATTCATTGATCCACCTTCTTATCATTGGGTGAATACGGACTACTTCCATTTTGTACAATAATTTTCTCGTTGGTATTTTGTCGAAAGCCCTGGAAAAGTCGAAATAAACAACGTCCGTGCACCTTTTAGCTTCCATTGATTTCGCCCAGTCGTTAAGAGAGGTCAACATATCCTCTGTTTCCGAGTGAGATTTATTTCCGTTCATCGCGAGCGTCTGCGTGCGTACGCTGCGTCTCCTTCTCCACACACTTTTTCGCTGTCTCTGCCCTCGCTCCGCACAAGCGCGCGACAGAACAGAGTAAATCAGGCTCGGAACCAGAGGATAGTTGTCTCTACTGATCTACCCTTCAGGAACCCAAACTGGTTGTCCGAAATGATAGCGTTCTCCTCCAAATGCTTCACTATCTGTTTTTTCACAATTTTCTCAGAAGTTCTTGCAAAAATTGAAGATTTGCAAAAAACACATTGGAGAGATTCCTCCAACAGGATGTTGAGCGATTTTATTGAAAGAGAACAATTTTTCCCGAGTATTTTCTCAAAATCCTTCTGTTGCCAGGAATGCCATGTTTCGGAGTACTTATATCTCCTCGTCATGTTCTGACAGCGGCTCACTGCATTATCGAGACTATTCAGCCTCCTGCCGTACCATACGAATTCCACTGTACAGATCCGTAAGCTACGTTCATAATTATTTAAGGTACTGAGGAGTGAAGGAGCAGGTCAAGGTTTTCTAATCTATTACATTATTATCAACTATTCTAGGAGCGAAAGACGGCAAAACAAGCATTCACGAGAATCTCGCTAAATGGGGTGGGCAAACACCCACTAATTAATCATCCTAAATTGTTTCTGAGTTAGGAATTGGTAAATATTGGCCGTGGGTCACAGTGCGTCGGCGACCACTCGAAGGGCGGAGCGACCGAGATCGTTCCGAAATGGTCAACAATGAGGCACCTTGCAGCGAGCCAACGGAATGACCATTAAAGGGCCTCTGAAGAGATAACGAGAGAGGTTCAGTCGACTCTTTCCACACTACTCTGGCTTCGGCCACTTTCCGTGTTATTTTGCTGAATAAACTTAGTGTGGTAGCCTACTGTGCCGCATTCCCACCTCATACCTAGCTTCTGAGAGCTTCTGCTCACATAGACCGAGAATCAGGTTCAACCCCTGGTATATGGCGGAGGAACCGGGTGTTAGTGAGTGATTGTGTTAGGTCACTGTGAGGAGCGGCTTGCATTTCATGATAGTGGTGGGCCCGAGGAAGTGGAGTGGTCGATAGACAGATTTGAGGGGTGGTTTGCACGCAATGCGTCACCTACAAACGAAATCTCTGAAGAGAAACGCGGTTGGAAGTGAAGGAAGAGAGTGGCCTACACACAGAGCAGAGCGTCCTCACAACTGCGATTTGTACGCGAACCGACATCACAAAGCCGAATCGGGCGCAAAGGAAAGAAACGGAAAAGTGACTTGTACGAACAGCGTCGCATCAGAAACCGCAAAGGATTTGCAAGGGGAAGCAGACTGATACGAGAGTCGTCGCTTTGAGAAAAGTATTAATGAAACGCGGTGGGATCAGCACGGAGGATTAGGAATTTTTTTGGTCGGAAGAAACATCAATGAGTACGATAACTGAGAATAGGATCAATAGGAACCGTTCCTGAGAGGCATTGCTAAGAGACAATCAATAAAGACAAAGCGATTGCATCTGGGCTCTTTCTTTTTGATAGAGATTATACGACATTGCCTTTTTCTTGAGATCACCTCTGATTTCATCTGGTTTCACTGTTGGAGTCGTTTAAAGTCGCGTCAAACTCCGTGAAGTAACAGGAAGTATTTTTTTATTCCAGGAATATGGCTTCCGACAGTCTGACTGAGCGGATGCTACTTGACTCGCCAACGAATTCAATCGACAGACCACGGCGAGGAGTGAGTCGAAATCAATCAAAATAAGGAAATGTTGGGAATGAAAATGGCAGCTGAATAAAAGTTTCAGGCAGCTGAATAAAAGCGTGTGGGACGTGTACATAATCAAGGTATCGGGCAGGTTCAAGATGCACTCCTAGATAATACGCCGAAGTCAAGAAATGCTAACGGAAAACTAGCTGTACAGTGTTTTATCTGCGGCGAAAGGGAGCATATGGCGATAGATTGCCCAAGTTGCACCGCATCGATGAGTCAGAGTCGAAAGGAGCACCAGCAAGCCAGTGATGGTACCTCTCAAAACGACGACGTAATGTAGCGAATTCAAGATGGAGCTTTTTCTGTTTTTGTAGACAGACTGGTGGGTAGTACATCTAGAGATTGGGAAATGAGATTAAAGTAGGATTTCGGTCTTAGATCAATAACAGCGGTGTTTCTGATAGGAAAATGTTACGGCATCGCTAGACACCGCCTCTGAAACATCAATAATACCACCTAAAATGTTTGCTAAAGCGCACCAGGAGGGAATAAGGTTCTAAGCAGAGTGTCATCAGGGCTCGGCGCGACCTAATGATGCCCTATTGGTAGATCGCCGCGATCAACACGGCAGCTCGTCATTTGGTCGCGCCGCGCCCTGATGACACTCTGCTCAGCCCCTTAAAGGCAGTGTTAACGATAAAAGTCGTTTTTCTGTTTTTCCGCCTATCTTGAAAACGGTCCCATGCTGATTCCAATGATGTCCCTGGAATCGTACAAGACCCTCTGGGAACGGAGTTATGGCCCCTCAAAATTCAGCAAGGGAAAATTGTGGACGAGTTGTCCGAGGCTTGTAACTCCCGTTTTTTGCAGCCGATGTGAGAGCCGATGTGTGGGAGCTGACCTGAGTAAAGAGAGACGTTGAGAGTGAAGGGAAGAACGGGGCTTTTGATCGGAAAGCATCGCTCATTTAACCACAAATTCAGGGGAACTCTTATAGGACGTGGGCGGAGTGGCGCCAATGGGTCGGCTGGCCCACGAGTTTTTCACTCACTTGCCGGCCGTTTTTTGTCTCACTTCCATTCTTAATCTTCTTATAGGTACCCAAAGCTTACGTTCTAGCCAAAAAAGGGAAACTTTTTCTTCGTGAACACTGCCTTTAATGTGGACCAAAATGCTGAAATGCTTCCAAACGTTGACACAATAGTTCGTAATGCATCGGGAAATGAAATGTATTTTCTAGGCGCGGGGAGATTAGCGGTTACACTTCACATTGAAACAAAATGAGCATCAATCTTCACAGACAGACACCGTAAACATAATGATATTAGGGACAATTGAACTGCGACATTTGGGTATCATGTTAGCTTCGAGGTATAGTGTAGAACCGCGGAACAGCAACTCGGGAATCCCATAAGCAGTTCTCAGAAAAGGAGTGCTGATTCTGCAACAAAAATCACGAACTGTAGCGTTAGCAACCACGGCAAGTTCCGATGACTGCCTCTTTCGTAATTGCAACAAGGGCCTGTATGGGAAATATGGGAGAACATTTTTGAAAAAAAAAACATGGTGAGCGAAATGAAGCAAGTATAAACAACATTTCGAAGGTGGGAGACAGAGTACATATGTTGCTACCAGGAGAAAAACGTCCAAACATTCCAGGCTTGAGGATATTCCGAGCGGACCGTGCAAAGCTCTAGAGGTTAACGGAAGCTCAGGCTCAAATCCATCGTCGGCGCACAAAACCTTATATAGATTCCCCATGTGTTTGTAAGCTTCGCTCATTTGGTGAACGAAACTGTCAAAATGGTCCCTGAAAGTCGTGATTTGTACGGAAATATCAGATTGAAAATTCTGTCAAAAAAGATTTGAATTTCGCACAAAAATTGGTTTGAAAATTTTCTGCGTTCGGAGGTCTTGTCGCTGTCATTTTGAAGGTTTTCTAAATAAGGAATTTGTGCCATGAAAGTTTTCCGTGTCGTTTGACGGCCCCATCAACATTGAATGAAAAAGGGCTAGCTGATCGACCCAGAAGTGCAAGATGATCGACGCCACAGCAGTTTTCAAGTGGCCATAACTTTTGAGATGCGCAATCGCAGAGCCTCAAGTTTCGTGGGTGATGTAAGCTAGCCCAAATAGTTTGATTGCACACAAAACATTGGAAATGAATTTCAGCGCGCACGATGTCTTTGACAGCGAGTTTGTTTGAATCTGAAGAAGCAATACGGATGCAGAATCATAGCTCGTAAACTCACCTTATGAAGTAAGTGACACTCTTGCGCAGACTACAATCAAGCGGGCTAAACCTTGTGGAAAACCAAGAAAATGCAGTGACAACTAAAATAATAAGTTTATTTGCAGAGTGACGACTGTTTCGAATGTGGAATGAGCAGGTTGCAGTTATTAGGTCGCTCAAGTTTTCATCCGTCTACTTGCTAGCCAAGCGTGTCGCCGCATACAAAAACTAAGCGCGCGAGGACAAACGACGGTTTTTCCATGGGGAACAAGTCGTACAACCTGCTAACGGTTCTAAAAGCGTACTGTTTCTTCGAACTATTCTCTTCAATTTTCCTGTTATCATGTGCTCAACGCCCTACTTCTCCACGATGGAAGCAGTTTAGCACTGGCAACAGCGCAGCCGGAAGGAACAGATCTGATCAAGCTGAACGAGCTGATGAATGAGGGCATTGCATATGCTATGGAACATTCCAGGGATGACGTGAAAGTTGAAGGGTCGAAGCTAAGGACGCTCGTGTGCCTACTGGTTTTTGCGGATATGGAAGAGTACTCGGAACTGAAAATGGAGTGAATGTGGCTGTGTATCGATACCTACGAAAAGCTACTACGGAGATCAGAAATGCTGAGAACTTAGGAATCTGCCTGTTTTTGATGCCAACTACCGATAAGGAGTTTCCGCCTGTAGAGTGGCAGATGTTGTCAATGGTTATCACAACGGCAGTGAGACGGGGATGCAGAATAATCGCCTTTCGTGGATGACGCGGCGAAGCAGTTTTTGGGAAAACAACAGAAAGGCCACACGCGGTATGATTTGGGTTCTGAGGAAAGCAGGAAAGTTCAACTACAGTAAAGCGCAACATCACGACGATTTTGGGGATGGTGCCCTCGATTGAGGAGCCGTGTGGAGTGTTAGGGGCATTAAATCGAGAATCCACGAAGGAGAGCTATGCCGCCATGATTATACGAGCGTCCATGGTGGCTTTGGACGAACTGAGACTGAACGTCAGAGGGAAGCTAGTTGATTTCCGAGAAGAGACCGTATCCTGGAAAGACGCCTACGTTGATAGAAAAAAGCACAAAGGGAAAGGATGGATTATGATGACCACGGGGGCTCAAGTAGTTTTTGAGAGAGGGATCGCTACCACCCGTACCACCAGAACCGTGAGCTGGAATCATATACGCGATACTGAGTGTGTTAGCTTCACTATGGTTACGTGAAACTGTGAGATTGTTTAAGATCTTTGTTTATTTGTTGTTAAAATTGGCATGAACAAGTTTCACCTAGGTCGTTTCAAATCTGTTGTGTTCTCAAAAGCAAGCTAAATGGTTTATGAATCTTTTGAAATCCTTTTCTACCACATCTGAACAGAACTTCCGCATGCGCCTAGCCGGTCCTTCCCATACAGGGAATCGGATGCATGTTCAGCCGCATTTCACTTTCGTCACCTCCCTCTTGACCAGAGAGAGCCGCTCTGGCCAAGAGGTGAGAATGGATACTTCTCCGCCACTATCTCGCCTGTCTTTTCTTTCCCGCCTCCCGCCCCGCCACAGCCGGTTCTGCAAGAAAGTGCAGTTGGCCGCAGTCCCGCCCGTCAACATTTATTGATAAAAATGAGAGTTAACCCCAAGTAAAGAAATCTGATAACCTCATCGCCATCGTTCTCTTAGAAACACCATAGGGCAAATTTGATTTCCGTCTGCGAAATGATTCATTCCTTACTGGCTATCGCCGCACCTACTCCTTGGGCATAGCAGCGCCGCACGGTTATTCATACAGTGTTGAGGGAGCTGAAGGTGCGGTGGTAGAGAAACCATACTACTCACCTGTCTATCAGAGCAGGCCGCTCTGGCAAGAAGGAGTACGAACAGCTCAATGGAGCGTGTTGAACAAAACGATCTAGCGAGCTTCTGGAATACGCCCCGACAGTCGAAGCAGATCTCCCATCGAAGCATTGGAGAATGTTGGGAAATACTATCACCTGTACATGGACGCTGGAATACTGAGGTTTGCACCCTGCTAAGGCAACGACAGACGAATGGGGGGGAGTAAGAGACGGTCATCAGCCACTACATTCTCACAAGCTAATTCGCTTTGAGGGCACACCACGACAACGACCTTTATGACTGAGGAGATGGTAGTGATTGAAGCCACAACCAACGCATATCACCTTGCAGTCAGCCCCATCAGGGGCGAGCTATAAGCCCTTCAGGCAGAGAATGAGCTCAGAAGCCTGAACGGTCCTCAGCACGGGATCAGCGAATGAAGAATACATCGACCGGAGAAGTGGGAATCACGGTTCTTCTCGACCTCTCAGCAAACAGTTAGACTTCGGTGCTGTGCTGAACAGTAGCACCTCCGTCCTCTCCATCTGGGCGTCAGTGGTCAGCTGCAGGCGCTCCAGATAAGGCACTACGTGTTGTGGGCAGGCAGCCAACTGCTGAACATGCACGATCAGAGACGATACTGATAGGTACTCGGGGAGGATGACGTTGTCGAGTTTCTCCATGACTTGGCGGAGGTCGAGACAGGACAAGTTATCCGACATCATAATGAGCTGTTGCTGGCTATTTTTGGGTTGCCTTTTACACAACAAATTTCACTATGGAGCTCAATTGTCTGCTTCGATCGCGTTTCGTGGGCTTGTCTTTGCAAATATTGTCCCTTCTCGCGTTATCCTATTGCCAATTTGATTGGTGTTTTGTGGTACAGTTCGTTACAGCTTGGATGACGCATGGGCATCGAAATGAGATGAATCTGGTCTTGGCGTAGACCTTGTCTTGGTGAAGACTGAAAACGGATTACTCACAGAGAACCGGGCTCCACTTCAGACCTCATTGTTTTCACACTAACGGGGTAAAATTGGCTGTTAGTTCGATGCTCTAAGCTGTACGTGTGTGCTGAAAGACTGGGTATCTAACTCGGTCCTCGCGAGGTAATGAAAAAAGTTTGGTTAGCAGATTTATGTAGTACAGCGGTCAGAGAGGCTCCACGAAGGCACCCCTCGACCCCTTATCCTTATGGGTGAACCGCAGAAGGAAAAACCAAAGCAAGCACATAAACAACTTCTTCTTCTTGTATCCCAGCCTTTCAACTTGCCTCTCCTGTGCCGCAAATGTCTCTGATTCTAACATCATAATGGGCAACTAGAACGGAATGAGTGGCTGTTTCGCTACGGTTAAAGAGCACAAAGACTCGATTAGAGAACTTATTCCAGCTATAGCTTCCACCCATCATGGTTGAACATCCGCTGCCTAACTTCCATAGTTTATCACCATGTGCCCCATAAAGCAGAATTCGGTCGAAGGTTCAATACGCCGTCCAGCCAAACAAACTTCCATAGTCACATCTTTAAAACGATCAACATTTTCTTAGAGTTAGAATGAAGTCTGGAAACATTTTGAGCGTGGAAAAAGGGTCAGGTGCTCGTTACACAGCGAGAGTTTTCAGGGATCGCGCGCGGCGGAAAACACTTCATCGGTTGAGCGCGTTTACCATAAGCTCTCGGCAATCCACGGCATTCTTCGATCGTTAAAGTTCCTCTCATGAATTTTTGAAGCTTCGCAAGCTTCCTTACAAGAGTACTGGTACAATCCACCCCGAAATTTTAACCCCTACGATGGCGCAGTGTTACTCGTCGGAGTGAGTGTTGTGCTCATGTGTTGCTTAAGTTTGAAAGCATGAAAGGCAAAGGTTGAGAGTTCCGGGTGGTTTGAACCAGCAATTCCGTGAGGAAGCTTCACAGCTTCTAAGAATCATGAGAGGAAGCATAAGAATCGAAAAATGCCATGGATCGCCGGGAGCCTATGGTAAACGCGCTCTACCGATGAAGTGATTTCCGCCGCGCGCGCCGCCTGAGAACTCTTGCTGTGAAGAGAGCACCTGAAAAGAGAAAAGGCTTCTCGATACCTCTTCCTCTAGTGCGCGGCTTTTAAATTCCCACTCTATGCCGCCGACTCTCCTATGGCGGAACTATTCCATTGGTCGCTGATTTACGGCCCCTCATCGTCAGTGGATTGACACTGACAAATAAATTCTTGGGAATGATTCTTCGTTATTTTGCCACATTTGGGTCATTTGAAAATATTGCTTGGATTTGGGCCTCCTGCCTGGTGAGCGGGGAATAGGATTGTGAACACTGTTTCAATGATAACGGCAGTAAGCAATCACCCAGTAGAGCGTGATTAACCGATAAATACAAAAGGCTGCGGAACCGAATTTGGCTGATTCTTTGTAGAGTATGACACTTCAGAAGTCAAAATTATATTCATGCAGAGCAAAAAGATAGTAAGCTTCAGATTTTTGGCGACGATAATAAATTCTTCTCGTTTTTTTTTTAGTAAGGCCAGATACTGGTATGGCAATGCATTTCAAATAAATGTCGAACACGAATGGCCCCATCCAGCTAAACAGGTAAATTGAACATTCTCTTCATTGGTCACACGCTTAACAGCGCTGGCGATTTGTTCAGACGGGCAAGCCGGTGGGACTAATCTGTGCTAGATTACTCTAAACCGACGTTAAATTCTCTTTTTTAGTTTTCATGATCACCTGCATCTAAGCAAAGAGGTTTATAGTTTAGCGCGTCTTCAATCCATCAATGTGGATCAGTTTGATATTTCTGACTATATTGTGGTGCGCGCGAAGCGCGCACCTGATTTTGTTAAAGATTGCTTCTGCGCACAACCCTCTTTACACAATCTCGGTTTGGAAGGTACTTCCAAGCTTGGCATTCTCAGAAAATGTAAAGCAGTGAAGGTTCTTAACACTGCCCAAGTTTCAGAAAAATCTGCTTTGTCGGTCTCGAGATATTGAAAAAAAATTGTGAATTTTAAAGTGTGTGTGTGTGTGTGTATGTGTGTGTGTGTGTGTGTGTGTGTGTGTGTGTGTGTGTGTGTGTGTGTGTGTGTATGTGTGTGTGTGTGTGTGTGTGTGTGTGTGTGTGTGTGTGTGTGTGTGTGTGTGTGTGTGTGTGTGTGTGTGTGTGTGTGTGTGTGTGTGTGTGTGTGTGTGTGTGTGTGTGTGTCCGTGTCCGTGTCCGTGTCCGTGTCCGGTGAAATTTTTGGATGATAAGAAACATGGATTGAGAGGAATGGAGTGGTATTGTGACAAGAGTGAATTTACTGCAAGCGTTAGAGTAGGTCTGCTCCATCAGGAACCTTATGCACACCGTTTATTGTGCGGGGTCCGACTGGAAGTGTGCCATGCGCAAAGGAACGTATGCGGTACCCAACTGGAAGTGTGCCAAATGCCACAAAACGTGTGTGGGATCCGACTGGGAGTGCTCCAAGGGCCGGGAAAGTGTGCGGAACCCAAACGGAAGTGCGCCAAGCGCCAGGGAACGTGCGCGGGACAATACTGAAAATGCGCAAAGCGCAGGGGAGAGTGAGAAGCCCAACTAAGAGTGCGCCAAGCGCCGGGGAACGTGTGCGGGACTTGACTGAAAAGGCACCAGGCGCCGGGAAAAGTGTGCGGGACCCGACCAGGAGAGCGCCAAGCGCCGGGGAACATGTACGGTGACCAACTGGAAGTGTGCCAAACGCCACAGAACGTGTGCGGGACTTGACTGAAAAGGCACCATGCGCCGGGGAACGTGTGTGGGACCTGACTGGAAGTGCGCCAAGCGCCAGAGAACGTGTGTGGAACCCGACTGAAATTGTGCTGCGAGCAACTTTGTACACGGTGGTTCAGCAATCTTTCATTCCATTTGACCATGAGCAACCGCTCACAGTCCGAATCTTCAGATATCAAAAAACTAACAGCGAAGCGAGGGGCGGAGTCGCATCGCGATGTGAGAAATGAGAATGTTGTTGATAAAAACGCCGTCGCGATGCGACACTCCGGCGGCCCGCAAAATAAAAACATAATACCAATAAAGAAATCAACACATCAATTATCAATCGACACAAAACGTATCACTCCATTCAATGACGCCATACCATAGTCACGAATACTGCTCGTCTCGAACATTGTAGCAACCGTAATTGTCAACCGCACATCAGCAAGTAATACCTTCGCAAAGTCGGATCTGCCATAGATTCTGTGGAGGAATACAGGCGGTGTTGAAACTGACGCATGATGAGGTTGCGCATGTAGTACGAATGCGATTAGAGGCGAAAATCGAAGACGAGGGGAATATCGGTCGTGGTGAGGGGAATAGGAGGTGGAAGGGAAGGGGATCAGCAGAAGCGTATGGCGGAAGTCGAAGTGAACATCGATGGTGGGAGGCAGCATCGGCATCGATAGGAGGGGATCAGCAGCAGACGAATATGACGAAGAATCGAGTCGAAAAGGACGCAGAAATCAGAACTTTCGTTTCTTGAATGGAGAACCGGTGTTGGCGCACAGAACAGTGTTATGACTCCCCCTGCAATGATTGCAGGTCACTGAACAAGCCTCAGCTGATCCGTGATCCGGGCGAAGGCATCTGGCGCAGAGGCGGAGATCTGCTACTCTCATGGCACGAGTTACCGAATCCGTGTAACGATGACATCTGACAGTTAGGTGACCGTCCACGTTCTCGTCGATGGTACAAAAAATGCACGGCGATTTCGGCGTTGTTCTCTCCATCAGATTTCGAACGTCCTCTTTCAGTTCGCGGACCATGCCATAGAGCGTTTGAAGCTTGCCAGAGACTTCTTGGAGCGTCTGTCCTAGAGCCTCCATCGACGTACGATGCTGGAATTCCATCAGTTAGATTTCTTGCTCGAGATCGTCTGACATAATATTCTCTGCCGTTCAAGCGATGTTATGAATAGCGTTCTTCTCTGTGAATCTGATCTCAAGTAACGGAGCTGCGTCAATGTTGATGAAACGATCGCAGCCCGCTTCGACACGCTGACAAGGTTTTTCCGCAGAGCTGCAAAAGTACAAAAAATACTCGAATGCCAAGAAGAATGGTTTGAATCAAAACCTTGATTGTGACCACAATTACTGCGGGTCCAAATAGGTAGTTGACGGCAGCTAGAATAGCAACTCCTGATAACAGGGCTAGCGACAACTTCCAATGTTTGAACGCTATTAGCCGCAACGGTGTTAGATCGGGTAAATGAGCGTTCTCGAACCAGTCCATATGCGTTGCGATCTTAGTTGCGTTTGAAATGAAGACATCCTTTCTCCCAGTGTAGGTGATGTAATTCAAGATACCATTCATTTTCACAACAACATTTTTGTCGGCGCATTTTGTGTGACATTCTTCGTCGACGACAGCTTTTTCGAAGGCCAGTGCTACGGTCGTCGATTGGTTGTTTGGGCTGCATTCAACCGAGAAAGTTTGTGTTGAGCAGTTGACGGTTGCCCAGGATGATGAATCCGCGAAGCAAAATATTTCTGCTCTGCTCCCTCGCATACAATTATAGCACCCCTTCAGGTTTCCAATGTGGAGCTTACACGGAATGTCTATATTCATATGCGCGCTTTCCACTTGCTCGATTGATGGTATGGCTATCGTGGTTTCACCGACATTAGACTGCGTCATTATTGGGCCTGACTCAGCCAATATCGTGTATGTTGGTGTTGACAGAGGCAGTATAAGATCTTTGTTGCGGCGAATGTCAGCGAACTTGTTGTGCGGACAGCGGCAATTCGGCCTCATACCACTAATGTCACAGTCGTAGTAGTGGATGTTTTCGCAGGATGAGAAGTTCATGCGTGCCTGTCTTCTGGTTTCACAGGTGACTGGAAAAGAAAATTGAGGAGGCATGATCATGGTTTCGTTGGTCGACTGAGCAAAGGTTCTATGACTTTCCACCAACGGATTCTGTATCGATATTACCCTGAAGTTAAAGTTCGCGAACTTCTCTTCTGCATATGGCCTTACTGCTAGCTGACCTCGACTAAACTTGTTGTACATCTTAACCTTCACATTCAAAATGGTCTTCGGCTTCCAGTTTGAACACTGAAAGACTTCATACACTTCATCAGATATCGGAACATGGGAAACCCGATAGAATGCACATGCTCGAAAGGGTGTCATGCAAATACAGTTTACCCCACTACACTGCAGTGAACATGCACTGTACCCAGGATAGATTGAAGTGCGGTTCAGTTCAGGAATCCTTTCGGTAGGAGAAAGAGTCTCACACCTGTCATTTGTACAGGATCCCATTCCTCTGCACCTCGTTGTGTATTCTATTTGATGTTCAGTTTCTCTCGTCCAGAAGAGGGAAGCTTTGGAACATGTCATCTGCTCATATATCCTATGGATTTTTATGTAACCCACACTAGTATTCTGATGGCGTAATTGAATACAAAGGGTCTTTTGGAGACTATTGAACAAAACTTCTCTCCTGTACTCGTAATAGCATACGCTTCTCTCTGAGCAGTGAATTTCGATCGAATGTCTCATGAAACCTTCCTGGCAAGCAGACGCGCCTGTGATGTGGAGTAGGGCTACTATTACGAGCACAGTCTCTCTCATTCGTAGGGATGAAGGTGTAAATGCAGAAAGTGAAAAAGGGGTTTCTGCTTTCGGTTGCTGGACGACAGTGAGAGCGATATTTGTCGTATTGGCTGTGGATGTACTCTAAGTTTTGGCCAATCTCATAACAAGCCAAATTAATAGCAGTGTTGCAGTAAGGAACGAGTAACTCAATACCGCCAAGGAAAACATTGCCCCCGTCGGCCAACAATGAGGATTCCCGATAAGAGATTTGCTCATAAAGCCGGCAGCAAACTCACAGAACGGGGTAGTTGAGCATAAACGTTGTTCCACATATTTCTCTGTTCTGAACGCTACATGTGCTGAGGTAGTGTGCGGTGAAGGTTCAAGAACATATTGTAGATCGTTATAAACTGCACTGAAATTCCTGCATTGATTGTCAATGCATAACTGAAAGTCTGGTGTTTTGGGATAAATTATCACCGTCCCTTCTGTGCAATTTATCACTGGTGCTGTTTCGCAAGTGTGGGCAGTTAGTGCATTTAGCGCCAACAAAATCAGATTACTAGTACTTCTCAAGTTTAGCACCGACAGACCCTCGAGTGCCCTATGTTGATAGTCGTCCTCGCCGTGGTGCATATCTCGTAGCGCATCAAGCGCCTTTGTTTTTGCGGCTCGAGAAGGTCCGCGGCGTAGTTGCTCTGACGCTGACGCGGGGCTGGACTCTTCTGTGTCCCCGATCGTTTGCTGTTCCGTTCTTTGAGCTTTCTCATGTGAGATTTCTTCTGATACTGCTCTTATTTCGAGGGGGTAAATCTTGGTTATTGGACGTAGGATGGGATTGTTCCTATGCGGTATTTTGAGCTTTACTGAGCGTACTAGTCCATCTGCACTAGGAATCAGTTCGACTATTTTCCCTATAGTCCAATGTCCTCTAGGCAGTAGTTCGTGTTCTATCAATACAATTTCTCCCTTTTCTGGGATTTTCCTGGCATTGTGTCGTCGTTGCTTGAAAAGCGATTTCTGTGTGTCTCGAAGAACGGTCAAATATTCGTTGTTCCAGATCTCCCAGAAGTTGTTCGCGATTCGTTCTGAGGATCGTAAGGCCTCCTTGGCTTGGAGCACAGTCTGTAGGCTTTCCGGATCAAACATTGGGTCATTCTCATTCATGTCTTCTGACAATGACGTAGGAAGGGAAAAGCATAGATTGCCTTGTAAAAAATCGATTGGGCGCAATGGTATTGCGCATATATCGTTTGTGCTAATTGCTGTGAGGGGTCTTGTATTGAGGATGGATTCGATGCGAGCCATTACTGTACACATATCCGAGAAGGACAATTTCTTTCTCCCGATGCTTTTTTGATATGCGTTTTTCACTGAGGCAACCAACCGTTCCCACACTGCCCCCATCCAGGGGGCACCTGGTGGATTGAAAAGCCAGGTTATTCGGTTTTTTGCGCAGTATGACATCACTGACATTCCTCGTTCGTCGGAATTTTCGACCATGGAGTTGATCACCCGTTGTCCAAGTTTGAAGTTCGTTCCACAGTCTGAGCGAATCAAGCTGGGGACGCCCCTCCGAGCTATGAACCGTTCAAAACTTTTCAAAAATGCCGCTGCAGATTGGTCTTCTGCTGTTTCTAGATGAATTGCTCTTGTAGTCAGGCAGGTGTATAAGCATACATACGCCTTTGAGTTGTCAGCAAGAGTAAATGGACCAATGTAGTCACAGCCGACATTTTGAAATGGTTTTGCTCTTACGATGCTGTCTGAGGGCAGAGAGGGCATGTCTGGAGCCTCATATGGAAGGCTTTGTGCCCTGCGACAGATCACTCAGCCTTTCAAGAATTGTCCAATCGCTCTAGATGGTCGTGGCAACCAGAAGCGTTGCCTAGTTAACGTGAGCAAATGGTGCCTTCCACAGTGCGCGTGATTTTTGTGCGCGTCGGACAGAATTAAGCGCATAAGCTCTGACCGTGATGGGATGTAGATGGGATTTTTGGTATCATACGACAAATGTGCATTCTGTAATCGCGATTTGCAGCGTATTATGCCATTTTCATCTCTAAAAAACTGTTTTCCTCGATTCCGTTTTTGGATATCGTCTTCGCCAATATATTGATGTTGCAATTTTATTAGCACATTTTGTGCCGTCTGCATATCTTGAGCGGTTATATCGTTCTCGTTCGAGAATTTTGAAACGGTTCGTAACAAGAATGCTTCTTTTCCGCTTCGTAGTCTTCTATCTGCCAACCGCATCAGGAATTTTCCCACCAGTGCGACGATTCGTATAGCTTTGCTGAGATCGCTAAAACGGCGCAACTCTATTAGATCGCTTACCCTATCGTGGTGTTCGGATGACACTTCGGTCATCACAACGTCTTCCTCTACATCGTCTTCCTGGTCAATGTTGATGGTTTCAATCGCTTCAATACTAGTTAGAACTGATCTTTCTTTCGCTTGTGTGAGCCACTGCGGGCCAGTTATCCATTGGACGACCTCTAGCTGCGAGCTCGTGACACCTCGCGTTCCAGCGTCCGCTGGATTTTTGTCACCAGGAATGTGAAAAAGTTGGCATTTGCATCCCAGCGCAGTTAGCCTTTCTCTGATTATTCTGATTCGATCTTTTTGATTTGCCACAAATGATGGAAGCTTTCTCACCGAACGTAGCCAGCTCGACGCTACTAAGCTGTCGCTTACGACATTTACAGTATTAACTCTATTGGAGAAAGTGGCAACTACCGAATCAACCAGCCAGAAAGCCAGTAGCATAGCAAGAAGCTCTAATCTGGGGATCGAAAGTACGCGTTTCTTGGGCGCGAGTTTGGTTTTCCCACTAATTAAACTCGAAACTTCTGACGCGTCGTTCTTCTCCATATATGCGCAAACGGCCATAGCCTGTTGACTTGCATCAGCGAATATCCATAGGTGAAGTGACTTGTCAGACTTTGTATTTTTGAAGAGAGGTCTTGGGACGCTGGTCTCGAACGAGTTGATACTATTTGTGATTTTCCTCCACTCGTTCGCGAACTCAGAATTTAGGGGCTTTCCAGTCCAAGGTTGTCTCAAACATGGTACGGAGTAATAGTTTTTGGCGAATCATGAGTGGGGTTAGCATGCCAATAGGACCATACACGGAATGGTGCTGGCTGAGGAAATCCCGTTTCTTCTGTGGCTCTTGAGTGAATTGGGTGCGCACGGAAAAGATGTCGATGACCGGATTGTATTCCACACCAAGCAATTTCATTGGCTCAAATGGAGCTCTATCCGCTTCGCTTATCAGAGTGTTCACGTGGACGGAGTTACTCACAAAGGCACGCAGGTTCATGCCTATGTCAGAAAAGATATTCTTCGCTTCCGAATATTTTTGCATGGCTTCGCTCTCAGAGTAAGCTCCTAGTAGGACATTATCCACATAGATTTGTTTCAAGATTTCATTTGCCAACGGCGTGTTGATTTTTCCTAGATATGATGAAATAACCATGTTCAGTATGCTAGGAGACGCAGTTATGCCAAACGGTACTCGCTTCCATCTGTACTCGATCAAGTTTTCACGAATGGGTGGTTTTGTTGCATCCCGAAGCCGTAGAAATCTGCACAGATCTTGGTGTGATTGTTGGATCTTTATTTGAGTAAACGCTGCTTGTATATCGGCGATTAAAATTATTGGCGTTTCTCTGCTTGCTACGATAATATCGTGAATTTCGTTCACAAAAGATGCTCCAGTGTGCATCACGTCGTTCAGAGAAAGCTTCCCCCTCTGTTTCGCAGAGGCATCGAATACGGTCCGAAGCGGAGTTGGCTTGTTTTCCTTCCATACCCCAGAATGCGGCATGTAGTAAATACCTACTGATCCACAAACTGGTCCTTTCACTTCTTCAATAATGTCATCAGCAATGTACTGCTTTATGATCTTCTCGTACCATTGTTCCTGCTCTGGAAAATCATTGAGACGTTTTGTCTGAGAAATCAATCTTCGGAGCGCCATGTTGTAATTATTTGACAGCTCTACAATATTATCCTTTAACGGGAAAGGTGCAGTGACGGTTTTATTTTCGTACTGAATAGATTTTGAATATCGTGAAAGGTATGCGTAAGCGCTCTCGTCTTCACACCCTTCTTTTGTTGATATACCCAGGCTTTCCAGCTCAAACATGTTTTTGATCATGTCCGCTTCAGACAAGACTGTATGGCAAGTCGGATTCACCTCACCTCTCTTTTCTGGACTTATATGACCACGACCATACGCCGCATACCCAAATACGGTTTTGGTTACCCATAAACCGGTTGGTAGCTGAATCGGAAGGGCATACTCGTCCACGATGAGGTGGTAAAGATCAATGCCAATAAGAATGTGCGGTATTTGATGTTCCCCTCTTACTCGGGTGTTGGTGAGATAGATGTTTTGATTTTCCAAAAACGCTGCATCCTGTTTAGTGATGTACATATACCGACGGAAAGCCTTTTGTGATAGTTGGCTTCGTTTTCAGCGAAAGTTCAAGTTGACGTGCGTGCGCTGTTTGGACTCTCAGCATCACATAGTGGGATAGAAACGTTTCTGTGAGCCCGCTAATTCCGGATATAGCGCACTGTTCAGTCTTGAGCACCGGAAGCGAAAGTTGTTCTGCTGATTTCTCGAGGATCAAGCTCATTTGAGCGCCTGTGTCGAAGAAAAACAATGCTCGTTCATATGTCTTCAAACTATTATTCCAAACTGAGCCCTCTACTGTCATGAGGACAAGCTGCTCAAAATTGAGTATGCTGTTGGAGCTATTATTCGAGAAATTCTGGGCTAGAGAGGCTGAGGCGTTCAAGGTAGGGTACCGGTCCGGCTCATCAGCAGGAATTTCAGTAGTTGGTGGAGCCGCTTGAGACTGATTATCTGAATGTTCTTGGAAACCAATCATTACCGAGTTCTGAGCCATGTTGCGTCTGTTATTTTGTGTTCCTTGTGTGTGAACAAGGACCTGTTTGACAAGGCACAGAGATTCATCGTGACAACTTCCACAGCTTTTGCAGGGAGGCCGGCTACACTCGTTGCTTTTGTGGTCTTTGGAAAAGCATTTCCAGCAGAGATTTTTTTCTAGAACTACCTTCCTGCGCGCCGCTGGGTCTATTATTGTACGACATTGGTATGACCTGTGATTCGTTCTTTCGCAGAAATTGCAGCTAGAAACTTTATGTGTTTCCCGGCTTTTCGGGGTAGTCGCCGTATTTGCCGATGTGAAATTCATATCCCTATACCCAAGACGCTCTGATATGTACGCGTCCCTCATAATCACGACTTCCAGGCCGTCCAGTGTTTCACCAACTGTGCATGATTCATTCCCTCTGCCTTCCTTCAAAAACTCCTGCACTATATGTCGCGGAAGCTTCTGGAGTATCACCTCAATCCACATGAGATCCTTTGTTTCCGCCAAAGCGTAACCTAATGATGTCATTTCATTAATCAAGGATCGAATTTCATCAAACACAGTCTCACATGATCTTACATTATTTTTGTCTGGAGGTAGGGCTGTCAGCCGTTGAATGACATTTGCACGAGTGCTGGTGATGTTACCGTATTTCTTCTTCACTGTGTTCACCATCCACGAGTAATTCTCAGGAACAATTTTTATTCCCTTAATCGAATTGGCAGCTCGGTCTGTGAGACTTTCTTTTAGAAGTATAATCTTTTCCATCACATTTATAGACTGGTTATTATGGATAAGTGTCTCAAAGATGGCCCAGTACTCCTGGAAATTTTCTACCTTGCCCGAGAACTGGGGAAGTTTCACAGTTGGTGGCTTTAGTGATGTCACTTGTGTGTCATTTCTGTTATCTGAATTCGAAATCAATTCTGGTGATGTTGATTCTTGGTGAGCGCGAAATGTTGTGACATGCAGCTCGTCAGCTGGTTGGCAGGAATTTTCTGTCACTGAGCATTCCTGTGACCGAGATGGATTTCCCGATAAGCCTTGTTCTCCGCTCGCGGATGACTGCTGCGGAACGAGAATTTTTGATTCGAGGGATAGGGTCGGATCGTGCTCTATTTTGTTGCTTTTTGCTTTGTCATCGCTTTTTCGTGTGGTACTGTTCAGCTCATAGAGCACTTCCCCTTGTCGAGTTTGTAGCGCTGTAACGATAGCATCTGCTTCCAGAAGAATTTCACCAAATTGAATATCTTTTTCTACTTGCTGGAATTCATCGAGGAATTCTTTCTTTTCAGACTTTTTTGTCTCTGCAAACTCTTTCTGTACAGTTTCGAGTATCGCGAGAAGGTCTCCTCGAGTAGCACATATCAAGGACAGTGCATTTTCAATAGCTGCCGAAAACTTTGAGAGGAATCCGATATTCTCTCCTGTGCCCTGAGGACACTGAGGCTCCTCTGTGAACCCTCGAAACGCATCGAGTTGTGACTTTAGAGTAGTCGATACTCGTTGAATATTCGCTTTGTGAAAATAGAGTGACATCTGAACCTCTATTTTCACGATCTTTTGATTCTCGCGTTCACTATGAAATCGGCAGTGTGGCGGAAATTTTCCTGGCCACTGGCCTGGCTTGCTATGAGCAAGCGGGCGAGCACGTGTGGTAGCGTGTCAGCCGATGCACCAAAATGTGCTGCGAGCAACATTGTACACGGTGGTTCAGCAATCATTCATTCCATTTGACCATGAGCAACCGCTCACAGTCCGAATCTTCAGATATGAAAAAACTAACAGCGAAGCGGGGGCGGAGCGACATCGCGATGTGAGAAATGAGAATGTTGTTGATAAAATGCCGTCGCGATGCGACAGAAATCGCGCCGAGCGCCGGGAAACGTGTGCGGAGCTTGACTGAAAATTCACCGCGCGCCGGGAAACGTGTGCAGGACTTGACTGAAAAGGCACCAAGCGCCAGGAAACGTGAGCTGGACCCGGCTGAAAATGCGCAAAACGCAGGGGAGAGTGTGCAGGACCCAACCAAGAGTGCGCCAAGCGCCGGGGAACGTGTGCGGGACACAACTGAAAGTGTGCCACGCGCAGGTAAAGTGTACGGGACTCGACTGAAAAAGCGTCAAGCGCCAGGAAAAGTGTGCTGGACACAACAAGAAGTGCGCCAAGCGTTACGGAACGTGTGTTGGACACAATTGGGAGGGCGGGCACGAAAGGGAAGATCGAAAGCGCGTTTGCAATTCATCTATTCATCTAGCCGTTATTGAGCTCGAAAACCGAGAAAATGGGTGTGAACCATGGTTGTGTTTGAAGGGGTCGGTAAGTGTTATGCAAAAGGGGTCAACTACTTGACTGCATGAACATTCAAAAGTCATATCTGAGGGTGTACTGTGCCTTTGAAAGGAAACCTTCGCTAAAATGAAATGAAATTATCTGACTGTTTTGCTTCGCTAGAAAATGGCTATGATATGGCAATGAATTATTTGTGAGAAACTCGTTGAAAGAAGTCAAATGTCTCATGCTACTGATTTGGCATGGAAATAAACTCGGAAGAAGCGCTGAAAACTCCGTGAAATGATACATCGTTGATTTGACTGTGCACTTCTTTACCAAACAACAAAAATTGAGGGTGCCATTGAAAAACCAGATCAAGCACATCTCTTCTGGAGTCAAGTGAATGCTTGCAGTTCAGGTTCATAAGTCATAGGACCTTGCAAAATTAGGTTGTGTATCCCGCCCCAAATATTCAAAAATATTGACTCTCAAACATTACTGAAATATTTAACGCCTTCGCTTTCGACTGACTATCAATTAATGAAAGTGGAAATAACATCACATAGTGTGTTTATGCGAATGTTGTCAACTAAGAGAATAGCAGTCACACCAATAAATAAGCGTGCTTAGTAAGATGTGCGTGATATGGTTTTTCAATGTCACGCTCAGTTTTTGTTGTTTAGTAAACAAGTGCACAGTCAAATCAACGTTGAATCATTTCACAGAGTTTTAGGCTCTTCTTCCGAGTTTATTCCCATGCGAAATCAGTAACATGAGACATTTCAATTCTTTTAACGAGTTTCTCACAAATACTACACTGCCAAATCATAACCCTTTCGTAGCGAAGCAAAACAGTCAGATAATCAGTTCTCTCATAATGTTCCAGCTACCGTCTTCTCTAATGATGGAGTCCAAAACAGACACAAAAAAGTGCAACCGAAATCTGTGACGACTACTCTCCTCCATCTAACTTTGCATGAATAGCTTACGTGGCCAACCCGGCTGCGAAACGCACTTCCCGTAGTTTTGGCTTTGGTGCTTTGGTTTTCGACTAGGATTTTATTCCACACAGCTGACACCATCCTTTCCACCGGTTTCGTGGAGAGCGTATTCTTCAGAGCTCCAAAAATTTAAATTAGAATTGTGACTAATTGTCATATGAACTTTTCTGGAACTTGTGACAGGTTTTTTTGCTACATTTGAATCACTCATTCGAAAACTTTAGTGGTGATCAAACCAACATTATACCAGGCCGTCCAATAATTCCTGTCCGAAAATTTTCAAAATGCTATAATTCCCCTTAGAAATGTTATAATATCGGGCAAGTGTAGGAAACTTCTAGAAGGTTCTCTAAAGTTCTACGCTAGGGGTATATAAGGCGCAGTCGCCGCGTCTAGCTACCAGTACAAGCTAAAATGGACCAAGGTCGAATTCGTACGTTCGAGTACTACGAGTGGCTGCTGGGCAACGACGCGGGCACCGCGGTCGCCAACATCTGCAGAGCGTGCAAGGAGGATGCAGTGTCCCAACGCACAGTCAGCCGCTGGTTCATTCGTTTCGAGAACGGCGACACGAGCCTCGAGGACAGGGAGCACAGCGGGAGGCCCTATTACGGTGGAGGATGACGAAGTTCGTCGCTGTATCAAGGAGAAGCCGGAAGCCACCACCCGTGAACTGGCAACGACGCTCGGCTGCAGCAAGTCCACCATCCACAATCGACTCAACTTACTTGGATCCCGCGCGGAGAAGAGCCGCCGACGACGCCGAAAGCCGACCTGCACCCGCTGAAGATCATGCTCTGCTGCTGGTGGGACACCAAGGGCATGCTGTACTTCGAGCTGCTCCTGCAAGGCAGGACGGTCACCGCCTCCATCTACACCGATCATCTCAAGAAACTAGCCGCCGCCATTCGAGAAAACCGTCCCCGACGGGCCTCGGTCCACCTGCTGCACGACAACGCGCGCCCCCACGTGGCGAAAGAGGCCCAGCAGAAGTTGGCGACGCTCGGTTGGGAGACGGTTGCCCATCCGACGTATTCCCCGGACCTCGCCCCCTCCGACTACCACTTGTTCCGCCCGCTGAAGCACCATTTGGCCGGAAGAAAATTCACCAACTACGACAACCTCAAATCCGACATCGCGGAATTCTTCGAGTCGCAGCCCCCGGAGTTCTGGGTAAAGGGCATCGCCGACCTGCCCAATCGATAGGCCACTGTTGTGGATAACTTTGGTGATTATATTGTTGATAAGTCTTGTTTTACAATAAAGTTGAAAAAAATTAAAAATGGTGAAATTTTTGGACAAGAATTATTGGGCAACCTGGTAGCATCCATCTGCATACCACAACTTCTGATAACGAAAGGCAAATTCTAACAATGAATCGATCCGTGCTGTAGATAACCGGTCTCTATTTTCCTGTTGAATTTGAGATCCTTTATGCTGTATCGAAACGAGCTCCTAGGTTTTTTTCTCACCGGACAGCTTTTAAAAAATACATCTCAGTCAAGGATATTCGGATTTTAGCCTATCGTCTCAAGACCAGTTTTGTATGGACGTTTGTTGTTTGCCGTTTCCTGTATTTTAAATCAAAGAACGGGATACCCCGGTGCAAGCTAATAATGACACGTAATCGGATCAAATGGTGTTTAGCGGAGTGCCGAGCCCGTCTGGGTCCGAGCCTTTCCTACAAGATACTCACAAGGGAAGCATACGAAGCGTAGGTCGGATCCGCGGAAACTTTTTGTATTGCTAGTATATATTGGACGTATATAGTAAAACTGTGCAGTGCCCTGTCTCGAGACGTTGGTTCCGAGAAGATACAAGCTCGAAACAGTCGCTTTTTTTTGCGCTTCATCTTTCACAACGCTCAGGAAAGTGTCGAAAATTCGGGAACGGACCTTATGATTCTGTTCAGCGCCCAAAACTACCTCCCTGAGCAACGTTTGCGTTAAGGCTTCCAAACTTTGTACAGTCTGACAGCGTTGTGGACTTGTACCTATTTTTGGTTGGGCGTTAATTTGTACCATTCACAGGGAAAATTAAGCGTAAGGCGTAGGGTAAGCGTTTGAAAAAAATTAAGATTTGACTCAGAGGCAGTGTTCACGATAAATTTCACTTCCGATATCTCCACGGCTTATGGAAGGTCTGGTGCCCTATATAGCAAGGCATGCTTAGAAAGGACACGGATGACGCGTTTTTGAGCCAGATTAGGCCCTCTCTTGTTTACGTTGATTTTTAGCGTGGAGGAATTTACCGCTAGAAGGATGATACCTATCAGTGCAATGAAGCGATCAGCTCACTTATCAGCACTTCCTTCGCTTGATCATTCCTATAATCTGAGTCTTCATTTGTTCCTTTCGAGGGGCGGATCTGGGGCACGGGGCGTGTCTGGGGCACCAGAACGCTTGTTTGCAGCCGTCATTTTGCAGCTCCTTGCTCGTTTTCTACCGTTCTTTCGACACTGGGAGCCTAGGGTTCTTCTCTCCTATCATTTCACTGTCTAAAGTCAACGAGGATGATCATCGTGAACGCTGCCTTTAAATTCTTCCAGGGGGGTTATTTGGGGCACTGATCATGAATCCGGGGTTAATTTGGCATATTTTCAGAGTTTAGACTGAATTTCATTCGAACGGGGAGATTTTGAAGGCAAAACGCGACTGTTGACGATTTCCGAAGCGCTACTATAGAAATGGCTCAAAATGTTTCTCTATGGGTTACTTGGAGCTCACGTAAGCTTACAGCGGATATACGGTAGTTCGGTCAAAGCCTCAGAATCGAGTCGAAGTTTTTATGCGGGGTTCATTCTGGGCGCTCCATACAACTTTAATGTTCATTTGTGTCAATCTTCGAAAAGCTGAGGTAGGTTCTGCCCCCTTAATGACGTTGTACCTACCGTAGCCTACGTTTTCAGCACCCTCATTAACCCTTCATACAAATTTAGAGCGAAATTCGAGAAAAGTTTTCGAAACACTCAGAAACTGCCTGATATGCATCCCTGCGTTGTTGCGAGGCCTGAGAATCTCATAGCTTCTTGGAACTTTCAGCCCGGGACGGGGTTCTACGCAGTTTCACTATTGAAGCTCAAGGTATACTAACAATACTTGTGTTTCCCACTGAAAACACTTCACTGATTAGCGGAAAATTATTTTCCGAATTTTGATAACCATCAAGCTTGTCGGATTTCTATTTCACAGGCTCATTTCTATACACGCAGAGAAATAATCTCAAAAAAGCGATACGCGACCGTGTATGCTCTTAAAACGGCTAGGGTGCGTGGCTGAGACGAAATCACAGTTGTGAAGTGTGTAACGAAAATCAGCAACCTTCGCATTCCACATTCTTAATGTATAGGAGCCCACGGGTCGCATTGTTTGCTTTCGCTGGGATTTTTTTGTCAGAATGTATTCCTGTCGATCAATCGATCTAACTTAACTTTGTGTTTAGGAGATGTGTTGGTCTGTCTAAAGCTTGGTAGTTTTCACTACCTATTTAAACTCGAAATTACGCCAACTTCTCAGCTTCTTGTACAGCCGGTACACAAAGCACTGATACTTAGCTTTCTCTAATTTGCGTGTTCGAGAACTCTGTGCACATATGCTATAACATACGTGCACCGAGCTTGCGCCAATGTATAATAAGGAAAGCAAAGTATCCAAAGCGATCCGTGCCGACGGTATTTTCCTGAAAAATGTTCACTGTAAAGACTCTTCTTTTTACATACTATGTGAAAACACATGGTATTTTGCCGATTGAATTTTGTCATATTTTTAGATCATTGTCCACGAGGACTTTGACGAATGTCGTTATCTGAATGACATAGCAATAATCGAGCTGGAGGACCGCAATCGAACATTCGTGTGTATGCCGAGAGAAGATTTGAAAGTCCAAGAGAAACTTCTAATGGTCACAGGTGATTTTCACGCTCTACGTCAACGGAAGGCAGCATACACGCTCGTAAACGTGGTTGAGATAACTACGTTAACCACGGAAATAGAATGGTATAGCTCCGGTAACAACGCCTACCCATTTCAAAGCATCAACAACTACCTAAAATGACGCTGCACGAATAAAACGTTGACACCGCCCTATATTACTCAGCCCCCTGTGTTTGCGTCCTCCTCCAAAACAGGGGTGCTGGCCATTCCCGCCGTCGTCGATGTATGTAGTTTACCTATTTTATCTATTCTACCACGCACAAACGTCGCCGTTGGTGGGAATGGCTCAGCACCCCTGTTTTTGATGAGGATGCAAATGCAGAAAGCGGAGAAACACATGGGCTACTCTGAGAAAATCGGTACCGCTGGTTTCGCGATAGCCCCGCGATTCTCGCTGGTACCGCGATGGGGTATTGGCAGTTGATTGGCGGCTCCTCGATCATGGAAAAGTGGTGTGTGACTCAATCGCCTCGCGATAGCCTTATGTCGGCTCCGCAGTCCGATGAAGAGGTAGCGTCAACAACACGGCTCCTCGGTAAAACAGCGTCGGCACCGCGATGAGTGTGCAGGCTTTCAGTGTCCCGTTGGCTCCGCGTTCGACACACCTCCGAACTGGCGCACATCAGTCATACTCCAGTATCGATCAAAGTTCCAACTAGACTTGCCGATTTCTATTCCGGTGCTCTCCAAACTCGTGTTTTTTATGTTATTTACATTTTGACCACAGCATGCACCGCCTATGTAGCAAAATTGGCTTTATACTGAATTTCCATCTCAAGCATTAGGTCTTTTTTTATGCTGCGACATTAACTAATATTATCTTGATAGCCTATTTGTGCTCATGCGTCTCCGCGTATTACGCTTTCTGTATTCTTCGAGATTTCGGTTTCAAAACTGCAGCAACCACGATCTGAGAAACATTGCCGTTTGTTACATTTCCTGATTTTTCAGGCGTTTTTCAGAGTCCACCAGAATTTCGGCATTTATCCCTTAGATAGGGCGCCGAGTAGACATGGTCATTCGATACTCACTTTTAAATATACGAAAGAATATTGCATTTTCAGAAAACAGTTGCTCCCGAAAAATTTAAAATTTTCATGGCAACTTTCAAAAAGTTTCAAATGAACGATTCTTTAGAATATCGCCGTTTTGAAAGTTATGAAGGAGGGAGTGTAATCCAATTATCTCATTTTGAATTGCCCGATTGAACGAGAATTCCAAATTAAAACTTTTCGAAATTTCTGAATGAGTGAACAAATCTGAAAACGTTACTCTATCCGTTTGGTATTTATATTCGGGAAAGCACTCGGCCTATTCGATTCGACTTTTCAAATATTGCATAGATACATACATATTTCCGCAAATTTTTTTTTAATGGCACAATATTCTAAGCCCGTGACCCGAAATGAGCGAATAGTTCTTTTTAAGTTTTTTTTTAACAATAATCGAATTAATTGGATAACTGAACACTGAATTGTTTCTAAATGAATCCTTTAGGATTCAGCGGATATTTGGATTTCATAAATTAATCGATTCCTCGAGAAATCCGACAATTTTAGTTCCCAGATGAATAGAATATTCGAGTGATCACGTATAAAACGAATAACGGGATTATTGTTCGATAAATTATCTATTATCAAATTATCAATTCTAATACGCTGTGTTTTTGACGATTGCTCACAAAAAATCGCTTCGTCCGAGTTACAGACTTTGTTTTCATTTTTTGTTGTTTCGAGAGCCGTGCTTTTTCGAACGGTCGACTGGTCGAATTACTCGAAAACCACACTTTTTTACGTTCTCGGTCTTCACTGGGGAATATAAAGACGCTTTGGGAAATAACATCGAGTGTTTTTTTTTCTGAACCGGCACATGGCTTACTCTCAAACAAGGCATATAGACGTGTCGATGGACACATCACTCATAGCTGCTTCAAAATTGAAAGCGCGTTTCCCGTGTTTATTGTGTTAAGGCTAACTTTTCCAAAATATCTTGTTCCAGAGTAGGCAATGTGTCTCCTAAAAAGGGCTCTTGATGCTGATTTCAGATGTCTCTTTATTTAAACGAATGGTCTATTTTGAACACAGTGTTGACAAAGAAGCATAAAAACTCCTTTTTGTGCTCAAAGCGCAAATGAAATCAGCGGTTCTTCATCCTGGCATCGCACCCGTAAATGGCGAACACTTCTCTAAATGTTGAGACGTCTTGGAACAAAACGATTTAGAAGCTCGAACTCCGACATAGCCGCGAAAACCATCACGGTTGAAATTTGTAGTCATATGCATAGCGTTAAAGGCAGTGGTCACGATGAAAAACGTCGGAAAAACTATAAAAATCAGCTTAGACCGAAAACAGCTGAAAAATATGAAAGGAAGCGAGATGGAAAATGGGCTAGAATCAGAGTTTCTAGGGCCCAAAGAAGCCAGTTCGCGCACACGTGCACAGCGCCGACCAAAAAGATCTCAGTCTCTTGCCGAGCAGTCAAAATCATCGACATCCAGAGGAAGAGATAAATGCAAATTTACCTAATAAAACAGCTGAGCAACGAAAGCAAGCACTTCGGTCAATGTTTTTGTCTAGATGAGTACATAAATCTGAAGGTTTATTGATTGAAATTCAATTTCAAGCCAGCTGATGTTCTTGATATAAGAGGTCATCGATGCCGTTGATGTAGAGTGGGCTCGTCCACCAAGACAAGAAATTTCAGGCTTCAAATTTGGCCCAAAACAGCGGTTTTTTCGCGATTTTTTCTTTTAGGTCCTACTACTCGAGACCCAGAAAAGAGTTTAGAGGTAAAATGACGATAAGCATATTTAATCGCGACCACTGCCTTTACGGTTCTCGTAAGATTCTGTCTAATTTTCAACGCAGCTGTCATGAAGACTAAATAAACTGAATTATTGTTCGATTAAAATGGGTGAGGACTTCTGCATTCAAGTATTAAAGCTAGATGTTTACAATTTGTGTTTGATTAGCATGAAATTTTATTTGGATTACGTTCTGGCGAATTCCGCATTCGTATGGGTTTGAAAAGCTAAACTATCAAATCGTTCGAGTACCATTCCAAAGCAAAGGATTCCGGAGAAAGCGCGAGATGGGTGACAGGCAAAGGCTGGAAAGCTGTTTCATCAGCTGCATCGGTGTGTTGCTTAACAAACAACTATTCGGTATCCCTTATTACGGGGGGGGGCAATAATACTCGGCTCACCTCGGAGGCTTCGCAGCGAGGTCGCGTAGGTGTCTTGAAAAACACGTACACGGCGCCAACGCTCAGCCGACACGGCAATCCGCTCTTCAGCGAGGTGCGATTGCGGAGCCTAGTCCGCGATCTGCGTGCGTGAAGCGCAATTTGTAATGAAGGCACCGCAATGACCCCTTGTAGGTGCCTATAGGGCACCTACACGGCCGCATTGCGGTGCCGTCACAACAGATTTTCTCAGAGTAGGTCAACTTCTTTTCTTATTCGTGCACCGTCATTTTGAGTCGTTTTTGATGCTTCAAAATGCGCAGGCGTTTATCTCAACCACGTTTACGACCGTGTATGCTGCCTTCAAAATTGCCTCACTTCTTCTGTCCAAATGAGGAAACTATTCATTACTCAGTTCCCAGAAGTCCTCAGCAGCTAGGAGCGTAAAATTGGAAACTGCTTTGGAAGCACATTAGTTGGAACAAACTCCCCTGGGAAACGGTGCTTTCCACCGAGTGTGCGTTCTTAGCGAGCACTGGATAACGTCTACTGCCACAAGTTCCACATTACCGCAGTTTTTCAGTAGCTGATGATTGAAGGAAGTGCTCACTATGTTTTCGTTCTCGATTTTCCCAATCGAAACAATGCGTTAACCGCCAAGTGCTAGTGAAATCTTGGAGAAATGGCGGAAAGGCTTTATGCTTCGAAAAAAGGACCCGCAGAGGGTAGAGAACATTTGGGGGGCGCGTTAAAGGCTTCATAGTTTTTCACAAGCAAATCCTATGATAGTATAGAGGCCAGGTCAGCGTTTATCTCCCTAAGTATTTCTGGCGCATGTTCCTGGTGATTACAGCTCCAGCTAATAAATAGGTAATTTTTCTAGCCAATGATCCTAAAATCGGAGATTACTGTGAAGACTGCCTCCATTGTCACAAATGCTCCTTTCGCATACTTTTTTGAACTCATGCTTCCCATTCACAAACAGGGATCCGCTAAAAATTTCTTTCTCTGCCGTGACATTCGTTATTTCAGACCCCGGCACAGACTCTATTTGATACAACATATTTGAGACCCATTGTACACATATTAGGGTTTGCTTTTGAGTCCATCCCCTGAGTCACCAACATCAAGCACACCCCACTTTAAAATTTGAAGTTCAGTTAGTCGAGTCTCACATCCTATCCTACTAACTATATTTGCCTTAGTGTGTGTGACCGTCTGTGTGTGTGAGAAGGAACTGAAATTAGCCATCGTCACCCGTCGTTAACAATTGACACCCGGCTGTCACACCCACTATCCACCTACTCAGATAGAGACATCACACTTTCCGCGGTACCACTAGCCGACGTCCCGTAACCCCTCCCGCGGAAGGCCAATAGATCGGTCGCGGGCAGTCGGCAGAGCCGTTTCGGTGACTGCCCATACACAGTGATCAAGCACTCTGCGGCCCTTCTGCCACCGCCTTACGGCTAATCTAATGACTGACACAAGACAATCCTAAAGCAGTTTCGGCACATTTGAAAATCACCCTTTGAGCAAAGGTCTGTTAAAACAAAATTTGAAAGATCCGCTTCTGGGGACTTCATCTTGAACTGCTCTTGAAAAGTAAGGAGTGAGCTTAAACGGGGAAGCTTCCTACACTCACTGGTCCCTGCAGCCTTCGCATTCGCAGATGCCATTAACGGACGATGGTTCACCTGCCCAAGACCAGCGTCGCACACAGCGCGGGTTTTGCAAAGAGTCTCAACACAGCGTTCTCTGCTCAGCAATCGTTCATTGGCTCCACTCTAGTGGGTGGTGCAATGATGATATCAAAGTGGGAATCGATGAGTGAGTGTTCGATGACCCCCAGGAATAGCCGACTGCCGGCCGACACTCCGCGGGAAGACGGGAAAACCACTCTCTCAGCGGGAAGTGGGGCGCTGTGCCACGCCCACAAAATTGGGGCCGCGCGAAGTCGACTAGCCCGACTTGGCCGGCGGGAAGCGGGCTGTTTTTATCTGAGTATGCAGCCGTTGTGGTTGACCTCGCTTTCGTGTCAATGGGCAAAAAAGGGAACAATCAGTACAAAGTACTGTTCTACTGCATTGCATATACTTAGCTTCATTTGTGCCCATTGCTTCAAGTGTTCCTTCATATTCACTTTCTGAAGCGACAACTTTCTGAAATGAGCTCAAGAACTGAGAAGGACATCTATATACCCCAAAAAGTTCACCAATCTATGGAGAAGTGTGACATACCTTTCTCTGCAGATTCTCTTGTTTCGAATCTGTGTCAGACTGTGAAGGGGTAGGCATTGCATTGCAAAAGTTCTCTGCGTAAGCTCAATTGAGAACAGTGTAACTGATTTCCGTGAGTTTATTCAGGAGCGAGCGAATTTTAAGCTTTTTGTGACGTTTTTCCGCAACTCCTTCTTTTGGAGCCTGCCCTAGGAGTTGCGGGGGAGACGCGGCGCAGTACCGCGGACGATTCTTCATTGACCAAATCGCGGTATAGTCGAAGAAGAGTTCCGGGGGAGTCGCGGTAGGGTAACGAAAGCGTGATCCACGGAGAACTCGCGGCAAGGCCGCGGAAGAGCCCAGGGTCGCTGGGGAGTCGCGGGACAGTCCGAGATCGCGGTGGAGTCGTGGGGCAGTAGCGGAAGAGTTACGGCAATATTTCTCAGAGAAAGCGCCACATCGCCATATCGCTTCAAAAATGACGAAATAAATGTTCGAGGTAGTTTTCGTGTTCCTCTCAGCGAGGCAACTGTAGTCATTGCGACTCCGGTGTCCTGTCGAAAAATGTGTATTTCCTTCTTACATTTATGTCGACCACAGATCAGAACATGAAAGACATGATCGTCTTTTCAGTTCATAGTGAGGGATTTTTTGGTGCAAATATGTATGTATTTTTCGATGCACTTCTTGAGTTCAATCTATTATTTTCTAACACTATCGGGTAGGACTCAATTAAAGCAATTCAGAAATTACTTTAAAAGCGAAATCGGACCACTTCGGAGCAAGTTATGGAGATGCAGCGCTTTGTGAGCGCAAAAAACGCCACAAAATGCTTTTTTTCGAAAACAGATTGTGCGGTACTCTACGGGTTTAAGGCTGTTGAGCACAGCGAGGCACTGCTCTGCCTTTCAAATAATCCATAGATCCTAAGGCACGCCCACAAGTACGCCGCGAAGCGGCGTGGGTGTGCACCTTGTGAAGTAATATTAGGATAAACATATAATTATGAAAAGCGCTGTAGGCGACCACAGCAAGGCCCTGAAGTGCACAAGGGAATCGTCTTCGCTCTAGATAACATCTAGCTCGATGCCCTTGATGCTAACCACGCTCTGGTGGCCGCGGAGCTGTCACCGCACCACTTCTCAGTAGAGTGAACTGCCATAACTCTCAACAGTGACAACAGAGCTTCGAAATAAATTTAAATTTCACACTGACACAAGTCTGTGGGGATGGGATGATAACAGGGAGCCTTGGCACCACGAGATTAACCCCTGTGAGGCTGGGCTTGACCCTCTGTGTTCCCCATATATGCGCTTCGGCTAAGCTATAGTTTCAATTAGTTGGAGTTGACTTACAGCCTTCTAGATTCTCATATCGTACGTGAGCACGGTTTTCATCTGGCTCACTTCCAACAGTTTCACAAGGAAACAAATACCATCAGAACGACAGAATGGAAAGAATTGAAAGGATGCCCTGAAGTGAGTCTTGTTAATTCATTCATTTGTTGAATTTACTCATGATATACTCTAGATAGTTACTGAAAATAATTGCAAATCTGTGGAACCGCGCCACCACCTTTCTCCCCCTAGTTTTGCCCGCCGAAATTGCACAACCGTATTTGAAGTGGAAGCGGTCAGCTGAAAATCAATACGCCTGAAATTCATTGCAGCGCAGCCTATCTCACTCAAACGATGACTAGCCTTTTGCATTATTATGTAGAGTTCCCGTTATAATTCTAGTCTGATGAATAGATGGGGCTGCGACGGTAACGCGATTCAAAATTCCATTCTCCAGTGAGGCCGCCAACCCCGCACGGCCTGCCTCCTGGTCAGAGTACTGCACGAGGTGTGGGCCGGCCAGTATTGCTCAGACCCCCTCTAATGGCAATTTCGCTCAGACCCCCCCAGGAACGTTAGTAGATCATTCTTTGACCGTTTTCTCCCACTTCCACCATGAGCTGATCAAGCAGTTTATCCAGCATATGTAACTGGTAACATCTTGTGCTGTGTAATGAAATGCGGATGTTTGAAAGAGGGTTCGATCCTGCAGGAGATCCATATCTTTTAACGAGTCACGAGAGTACGATATTTGAAACGAGCGTTATTGATTTACAAAGTATACGAACTTTCACCGTCTAAGATGGACGCTGAAGGGCGCTACAGTATTCGGGATCACTTCTTTCAAAGGTGTGGTCCCACAGGAAGTCGACAATTTTAAAAACTAGGAGTCACGAGAGTAGGATATTTGAGTCCAGCTTCGTCGATTTAACCTTACGACTTGTTTTGACCATCTCAGCAGAACGCCGAAGATCGCTGCATAGATAGCGGGAGACGATGAGAAAAATCAGCTGTCCTTAGAATAGTTGGTTTTTTGGAACGTTATAAGTTAAGTGCTGAACGATTTATATGGAAAAATCCTGTCTTTGAGAAACTAGACTTTAAACTCTATCGTGCGAATCTTTCCTCACCCCTGGAGAGAGCCTCTGCAGAAAACTCACTGGGTGTGGGTTCTTCTTCAAAATGCACTGAGGGCCCACAGCTGGGCCCACACCTAAGTACTGAGAAAACGCGAAAAATGTTGCAGAACCCACACCAGGAAATTTTTCTTCGAGAGCCTCCTACAGGGATGCGGTGTTCCTAAACGGTAGGGTTTAGAGCGTGGTTTCTTAAAGCAAGGATTTTTCCGGGTACCTTATTTAGAACTTAAGTTACTGCAGTTTTAAAACCCAAATTTATGTTCGTGGCCGATTTTTTCGTCGTCTCCCGCTCTTTATGTAGCGGTCTTCGGCGTTACTCTGGGATCATGAAAAAATGTACCCAGGGTAAATCAACCACGCTGGACTCAAATAACCTACTCTCTTGACTCCTAGTTTCCAAAATTGACGACTTTCGGCGGGACCACATCTGAGAAAGGTATGATCCAATGTACTGTAGCGGTCTTCAGCGTTCATCTGAGATGGTGAAAGTGAGTATATAGGGTGAATCGACCCCGCTCAACTCGAATCCCAATTCTATGAAAACATTTGGAGAAATTATTCAGCTTTTAGTCGTCAAACTGCTTTGGACTTTTTACATGCTAGATTCATATGTCTTCACTATTATTCTGAGAAGACCTTAACTTCACCTTAAACTTCCTAATTGAACTCCGCGGCTCGTAAATCAGTTAAATCAGCCTTTTAGTTGAATTGCAACTTTCATTTGAAGTCTAAGTGAGAAACTGTTCCTGACGGTTTTTACTCGCGAACACGTTGGCTCATTTGGCCTTCGGCAAAAAATCAGATCCCCGATTAAACCCCTCCGGAGCTCAGACTCCACCCCTGTGGGGCCCACACCCGCGCCGAATTCCGCTCCTGGTCCATACGTCAGACCAAATCGAAAACGGAAACCACATATTTATCTTTGACCGAGCACTTATTGCTCGTCTATAAATGTGCTATTGTCGGAAGGACCAGCCACAATGTTAACTTTTCCATATGCAGCTTGCACGCTATCTTACGCTTATGACACACACCAATATGTATAGGCTCCCCCTGCTTGATCACTTCTTTAGTCCAAAAAAAAAAAACGTATTTCTCGCCTCTCCTCTTTCTTGAAGTGAGATACGCTTTTTCCTGATCCTACTAATGAGAAATTCGCCGGTATCATACCCTCTATAAAACGTCGTAATTCACATCATTCGATGCGCGAGCGACGCGCGCGACGCCTGCGCCTCCGTCTGTCCTCCGCTCTCTCACTGTTTCTATCCTCCGCTCCGCACCAGCACGCGTAGGAACCATGTGAATTTCGCCGTTTTATAGCCTGTAAGACAATATTGATTTGATTTGGTTTGATTTGATTTATTAAGGCATAAATTTCAACTTCATTGCCGTTTAGTCCGCAAAGTGCACACCGACTGCGAAAGCGTACTGCGGCGCGGTTGCGAGTATCCTCGGACAGGGATGTGGGGTCACCCGAGCGGTTTTTGCCTTTGGTGCCCGGGTGTATACAGTATATAAGACGTCGTGAGAAAAAAGGAAACAAAATTACAATAATACTAAGAAACCACAAAAGGATCACCAGATATGCAATAAGGGAATGCTGAATGGAAAAAATGCTTTCCAATTATTTGCTTTCTAAGAAACCTGTGAACCACGTATAATTGCTGAGCAACCTCGCTTCAGCAAAATGCTCAAAACCCAAAACTGTTTCAATATGTGCAGTGTTCTGCATCAACTGGCCGTAAACAGTTGCGGCTCTAGTAGCAAAAGCATGGACTGCTATGTTAGATCGTGCTCGAGCCGCTAAAACATTTAACTGTTCTCCTCTAGTTCTGATTCGCCTTAGGAGGAGAAACTGTGGAAAACCGATCTTGATTCTACCGTTAATCAGTTTGTAGACCATACAAGCATCAAAAACTTTCTTTTTTGATTCTAGCGTTGGCAAGTTCAAATATCCATTTCAAAAATGGGATCTCGTAATTCTATTCTGCAAAAAACCATTCTCCCTGATCAACAGCTTTCTAGTGAAGCTACTCTGGCTTTGAAAAAAGAAAGAGAAACGAGAATTTTTTTCTCTCGTTTCTCTTTCTTTTCTCATTTCTTCTTCTCATTTTCTTTTCTCTTTCTTTTCTGGGATATCCCTCCTATTGCAAGGATTGAAATCGGCTGTTTTCACTCCATTAAAGGCAGTGTTCACGATGAAAATCGTTTTTCTGTTTTTTCGCCTATCTTGAAAACGGCCCCATCCTGATTCCAATGATGTCTCTGAAATCGTACAAGACCTTCTGGGAACAGAGATATGGTCCCTCAAAGTTTGAGCTAAGGAAACATGGTGGACGAGTTGTCCGAGGCTTGTAACTTCCGTCTTTTGCAGCCGATGTATGCGAGCTGACCTGAGTAAAGAGCGAAGTTGAGAATGAAGCAAAGAACGGGGCTAATGATTGGAAATCAGTGCTCATTTTACGATCTCGAGCATTCATTTGTTCACGTCGGTGGGCGTGTGTTGCGCTTTTGGGGTTTGCCTTGCGCTCGAAGTTGCAACTTCGGGCTCCTTTGGAGCTTTTCCTGGCCCGCTTTCATGCGTTCTTTCGACGTCAACGTTACAGTTTGCCCCTCCACTACCCATTCCTATTGGAAATTGAAACACATTTTTTATCGTGAACACTGCCTTTAAAGGCCGAGTGTAGGTTTCATATGTTCTTGAAAGGACGTTGGTCTTGTTTCTAGAAAGCGCTTTTAACAAATAAAATATCCGATGGCGGACCTTGTTTTGAAAATTTTGAACATGGCCCGAGAAGTCCAATCTAGAATCATACAAGAAACCCAAATCACTCACTGACCTCGCCGGAACAATGATGTCTCCTTCTACGATATACTTGAAAGCCACCTAAGAGTTAGCCAAACGGAGAGAGATAGTCTTGTGCGAAGCCAGGGGTAACTGCCATTTCCTAGACTCCTGAGAGATAATGCCAATTGCCTTTTGGAGTTCTGTACAATCGGAAGATGATTCAATCTTCCTGTATAGTTTCAGGCCGTCCGCGTACTGCTCGCAAATAAAGACAGTTGTGTTCACGAGAATTCTCGTTACCGAGTTTTCCACTCAAAACAATGCGTTGACCACTCAATGTAACCAAAATTACAAGGAAACGTCAAGAAACGTTCTAAGACGTCTTATTTCAGTGGCATTATTCTTTGACCTGGACTAGTTGTCCGGTTGGATGAACATGCTCACGGTGGTTGCTACCGGTAAAAAATGGGGCTTATCGAAATCGGAAGAATATTTTAGGCAAAACAGTATTACTTAGGGTCCGATGAAGAGAATGAAGCAACAGAGAGTAGAGAAATGTATTTTAGGCAAAACAGTATTAGTTAGGGTCCGAAGAAGAGAATGAAGCAACAGAGAGTAGAGAAATGCAAAAGACCGGTCCACAAAAAATTTCATCGATACAATAACAGTTCCTGTGAGAGTAAAGAGGCGGGATGAGAGTAAAGGATTTCGTGCGCTTCTAGTGAGTTTTTCTTGATTTCCTCACCAATTTACTTCTACTCGATGGCCAAACAATCGATTTAGCGATTAATCTCAAAATCGAAGATTATCGTGAACTCTGCCTCAAACTCAAACTGGAAGAATCTCCTAACCAACATACCGTGGCCCACAATGCAAACGTTGAGGCCGTAACGACTTTAATGTAGAAACTTCTGAAGAAAGCTGAGCAACGCGTGAAGGTGTGACGCAAATCGACAAGAATATGACCTTATACCGCGAGCGTAAAAGGAAACCGTGGCCTTTGATAGAACTTTTCGTGAACCGGCAGAGCAGAATCCAGCTATCCGTTGGCAAGGGCCTCGAGATATTTCCGACCCCAACCCTCGGTGCTCAGTCCTCGTCAAAAAATATCGCAAGATGTGGCGACTTCCCCAGAAAGATTGGGCATTACGACGAGCTGTTTTTTGTGCATGCATGGCGCCCCATACGTGTGCCAAACGTTCCCTCAGACAAGTCAATGGCGGAAAAAGGACACTTGCGGCCCGGCCGGTGATGCTCCTTTGATTCAAACTACCATGATGTTTTGCTGAAAAGCGGGCCAGCAGGTATTGGTAAGCCTGACCACCAGACCATCTAGCTATCTTGATTCTTTGCACTCGTAGAACACTATCTTGGCTCTGATACGTCCGCGATTTTTCTTTCAGCATAACCGCGGCGAAGGTTGGCCGCTACTCCAACCAAATCATAATGACAGAGTGACTGTAGTTGGAATTCGTTCAGTTTCTTTATCCTGCGAAGAATCCCAAGAAGGAAGTAAGTTTTCGGTAGTGGTATTGCGATGTTCCCATGGACAGAAAAAGGAAAGTGTTGAGTTCTCGTGGAAATTTCACGACACTACCCTTTACATATGTAATTTCGAACACATAGCCTTGGCCTTTCGACCAATTGTGATATAGCGCTCGAAAGCCTAATATTCGTTTTCCAACTGACTTTGCTTTGCCTTTCGCGCAGGATCTGATGGTTTGCGAAGTTTATGATGGAATTCAGGGGGATTTCCAGCCTAGAGCGTCTTTCAACGCACTCATCACCCAAGCTGCTATTACTGATGAGAGATTTGCATTATTTCAGAGCTCTTCATAGCATTCATTATCGAGCAAGACCTTGTTTTTTTCGGGTTTCCAAAATCGATTTTTTTGCACTTTTTGACTATTTTCAGTTGCGAAACTTCAGGGTTGACTGTTATGAGACCTCACTCAGATTTTCGAGTTACAGAAACTAGATAATGAAACTTAATATAGTTTTACTTATTCACAGTTGCTCTTCAGAAGATAGGCATGATAATGACCTATAGAAAAAACACAAACATCAATGAAGACTAAGTGAGAATCGTATCATAAGAGGATATTAATCAAATCTTAATAATATCAAAGTTTCGCAGACGAAACTGGTCTGAGAAGGCAGAAAAGACGGATGATGTAAGCTCATAGCATTCACCAAAAAGAAAGAACGAGAGCGAAAAAAGTCTGCCTGTGTTGTCACACAGAGCCCAGAGGGTATAAATATCACAGCAACTTTGGCAGCTTTTTTCGTCTGTCGGAGCTCAGGTATTGACGATTTTCTCTGAATCCCAGCATAGTATTCGGAAATTACCAGGTTTTGCTCGTATACAAAAAAAGCTTACAAGAGAACTCATTCTGTTCATCCTGCCCATTCCAAATGACAAATCACATGTATTTTCTAAGGCTATTATGTGGCGTAGATTCCAAATATATCCTCCGCGGCTGCCTAGAAATATGCTTAAAAAAGTTATAGGTTTTCTTGAAGCTTCGCCGACAATCTTGAGTCTGCTGTAGATCATGGTAGGTAAGATTGTAATTATAAAAATAACAAATTCTACCCTAATACTTCGAGAATCGACAAATTAGTGTCAATTAGTGTTCACCGCCCCAAGTTACTCCTGTAGAGAAGTTTTGAGGCAATTCTGAGTCGCCTCTAAACTTCTCTACAGGAGTAACTTGGGGCGGTGAACACTAATTGACACTAATTCGTCGATTCAACTTCTCTACTCAACTAACGTTTACACATCGTAATCTACCGTAACCTATTATAAATCGATTAGCCGACCTCAGAATAGTGTTGAGCACGTCAACCCCCGCCCCGGGAGATGACTTGGAGCCAAATCTATCGCATATTTCCGGAAAAAAATTTCATTTTTCATTCACAGTTGTCACTCGATGACAAGAGGATTAACGAATATAAAACAAATTTTCTGAAATCGACAAACGGACCTCAACTTTGTCATCAGCGCCCCAGTTAAATGCAGCGTTAACGATAAAAAGCCATATTTTAGTTTTCGATGTTTTTGAGCAGCTAAGTCTACTAATTGTAATTAGGGGATAATAGAGAGAAGTCCCTACAGAACGCTCAAATACCGGAAGAAAAACCGTTCAAAGAGATCCCTGAAAAACTTGCCTATGCCTGTTTGCGTGTTTTGGAGAATGCAGACAACGCATCGAACCTGACGTCAGTGAAATGGTTTCGCGCTTTAAAATCCTTAGGTAAGTGGTTTGCTTTCTGTTTCCTGGACTGATAATTCTTTAAAAATAGGAGGAGCTGTTGCACAAGCTGGGATGTTAGAACCTTTCGCGATAAAAAATATTCAAAAAACAACTGTTATAGGACCTGAGGCCGGATTAATCATTGAAAAACGGGTTAGCGTCGGCCTTGGGTTCGCCAGACCTGGGTTCGAAAATTGGGTTTGGGTTGGACAACCCAGCACCTTCGATTCATCAACGCAAATCTTGGGTTGGTTCCCCGAACCCATTTTTTGTCCGCACGAGAGGCGTCTGCGAATGCACAACGTATTTTCGAGACGTCTATTTCCAATTTGCCGTCCAATCAATACTCAATTTTCTTAATGGCCAACCCCTCATACAGGCCATAAAACGGCCAAAGTCTCACCGTCGACCGAAACTCGTCGCGCTGCGGTCAAAACTCGTCTGCTTCCGACGCGCGTGCGGTCGCGCAGCGCGTGGTACGCAGTCGACGGTGAGACTTTGGCCGTTTTATGGCCTGTATAACATTTTCGCTCTTGTCGTGTAGCTAGTGTTGGTTTCTCATCCAAGTAGTCACTGTTTTTACACAATTTGTCTGCTTTTATCGCGGTTCTCATTTTCATGTTCCTCTGCCTATTCATGTTTTTTTTCAGAACCCCACAAAGATAGGCAAGGATACTCACCTCAGCTAAAATCGGAAAAGTGGCACTGCAACTTCTGGTGCTGTCTGAAGCCAGTCGTAATCCATATTTCAAAAACTTGGTTCAAATATGTTCCGTTTTATTCAAATTCAAGCTGCATCCGAGCTAATTGCGCCATGTAGTTTATCTTTTGTGCTTCAATAACAACCCCTCAAATTCTGAAGTGATTTTCGGGAAGGGGGGTCTCAAAATTATCATTATCAAGATTTGCATAGCGCATTAAAAAGTACTTTGTTTCTCTTTTTGATCAAACTAACAGAGAATCAGGGGTTACACTATGGATGAATTAAGTGCCCTTTTTCGATTTTAGAAAAAGTACTGGCGTGTTGAAATAGGTTGGAGAGCAAGTCACCATACGTAACACCTGTAGTAACACACTGCAGTGGGACTATTCTCAAATAAGATTTTCCTTATTGTACGATTTCTGAGATAAAATGAAAACTTAGGGGGACAGAAGAGTAAAAAGAAATTGGAACTCAAAGGAAGGGAAGAACGATAGAACTTCGAAGAAAATTTAAAATCGGATGAGAAATGAACACTAGCTGAATCAGAATAACGCGGAAGAATGCTATGAGAGGTTGGCGGTAGCTTAAATCCGAGTATTGAAAAAAGGGAAACAATGAAAGATGATGACGGAAATATGTCAGGGAAGGCGTGAAGCTTTATTGGAAGTCAAGATTCTAAAAGGCTCGAAAATGTATAAAAACTTCCCAGCCAACGCTTGAGTCAATAATTTTTAGGTAGCCCATCAAATACGAAGTCGAAAACAGATTCTGACGATCTGTCCAATCACGTATATAAGTAGTAAGAGCACTAATAATAAGTGATTTTTGGTAATCACAGCACATTATTTCTGAAATAGGCGCTAGAGCGCGTTATTTAGCTGCTAATTTTGGGTTGGGTTGGGTGGACCCGCGCTCCCGCCTCGGGTTCTCTTAACCCAAACCCAAACCCATTCTCCGATGGGTTATTAAATTAATGAATGCCGAAAAATTGGGTTGCGATGGCGCTGAACCCAACCCAAATCGGCAAACCCAGGGTCTGCGCAATGACGAATTCGGCCTCTGGGCAGGGTGGACCAATGGGTTGGCTGGCCCACGAAATTTTCATTTACTTCCCGGCCGTTTTTCATCGCAACTCTGTTCTCGCTTCTCTTGAAGGTACCCGATGCTTACGTTTTTGCCAGAAAACGACAACTTTTTCATCATGAACACTGCCTCAATGGGGGAAGTTTCCAGGCAGATCTGAGACATTCTCTTCAGAGCTCCTAGGACCACTTGGTTGGTATAATGAAGCAATTAACCAACGACGGGAAATAGTACAAAATACGTACAAGTCTTGGAGCTATTGTAGGCAGCCGTTATCGGCATATTAGGATATTCCGGCAATAGTTGTACTGAAATAGCATGCATTAGAAATAGCCACTCTGATCGAAAAGAGTTCCCTTATCAGACACCAATAATTCGCAATACAATGACAACATTTAAGCGGACACATTTTTCGACCTATTGAGTATTGATGGTAGCTGCAATGGGATATCCAAGCCAGATATTAGCACTGACGTACGCAAAAAGCTTGATTGGATTTGTGAGCATACAGGTGAGTTCGTGTCCGATTGGATTACGCAACCATCCAAAATGGCAAACAAGATATGCATATGCCGTTTACAGGAGTATGTCCAATCAAGAGCAACGAGACTGATTTAGACGGTTCCGAGGTGCCTGATGATTACAAATGCAATGGAGCTCAAACCACTGGATTTTTGCCCCTGAACCTAGAACTCCATGTGATATGGTCACAGGCTATCATGACTACGCTTCCACTTCTGACCTGTATTATCTTCTCAATCAGTTGAAAGCGAGAAATTATGTCTAATTAAAAACTCACTGAAAAAACAGTAACTAAAGTCTTCCCCATCGCTAGTATCGCTATACCCGAACAATAGTTGCTATTCTCCTAATAAGAAGCAATGCATTATAACTAACATGTCTTGGTGGTGTACATATTCTAGTTTATCAATATCAAAGTACAATAAATATTCTATTGTATTCGATAATTCAACGCGAATAACTTTGGTTACCTATTTTATACTTAAGTCTTACACGATTTTTGAATGTTTTTTGCCGTAACTGCAGTTCAACGTCGCAGTGCACGTTATGGTATGTTTACCCAAGTGCTGAGTTGATCGCAAAACACTTGGCTCCGCGCGAGATTGAACCAGCATAATCCCTTTCCGGGGGAGCGCCTTATCGCACTGCACCACCGAAGTGCCAGCGCCGCTCTCACTAAACTGCTCGGTAAAGCAAAATATCCTATACTTAGGAACATAGCCTCATTTATAGGAGTACCTCATGAATGTCAGAATGAATAGCAGCCACGCGCGGCATGCATGACTGCTTAAGAAGTTGGCAGGGAGCCGCCTGCTTGGAATGTTGCTCGAAACCACACTGCAAGAGCAGTTTGGCTGGCACACGTGACGCGCGCGGCGGAAAACCCTTGCGCTCATGTCGTCGTAGGAGCGCGTTAACCGTTGGCCCTCCAACAAGAAAAAGCCTCGGGTAACGCGCTAAAATGACGTCGTACTCGCAGCGGTTTTCCGCCCCACGCGTCCTAAATGCTCCAGCACTCTGGATTCGATCATCATGGCTGCGAGTTTGGCGATCTCCCCGTCAGAAAACCCTTTAGGCGGCGAGTTCACCCTGCTTAGTCAGCTTGCGCATGATTATGCACTGGGGACGACAACTTTGCTCGTAGGACGCGGGGCGGCATGTCTGTCGGAACCACAGGGCGGGAGAACTTCGGCTGAAATCGCTGCGCGCACGTCGTGGTTCGAGCGCGTTAGCCGAGCTCCAACTATTTGTCTCGCCAAAGGCTCCACGGTTAACGCGTTAAACGACGACAATCACCCTGCGGTTTTAAGCCGCGCGCATTACGTCTGCCAGCCGAACTGCTCCCGTGGGTTTTATCAACATCCCATCATTTCTTGGTAATTGAATAAGCTGTGATCGTCTTCTTCTTTTGATGCAATATGCTGTCTCAGATATGAATGAAACAGCAGAAACTATTTAACGGGGGCAATCACTGCGCGCAGTAAGGTCTAGTATGTACCCTTGCGGCACGTGGGGACGGCATGTGCTCCGGGTGGCCCCTGGCTCGAAGCGTAGAAACCGGCAAGCTTCCCTGCCCTCATAAGTGTTACGACATGCCGTCCCAGAAGAAAATGAGCACGCCCTCTAGGAAGGAGTCGGAAGGATGTTCAGAGAGGTGGGCAATGACCAGAAGTAGAGTTCATAGAGTCTGGGACAAATTCGAGGTTATCCCCTGTCTAGCCACAGCTCTAAGTAGATTTTTCATGGGTTGGCGACGTTGAGCCAAACCATCTGCTGAGAATGAGCAAAGGTACAAATTTAACATGTTTGACGGATAAAAACTCTATTTGGACAAATCAGAGAATTACAGTAAGCAGGGACTGGGTGAAGCAAATGGCGTTCCGCGGCCGTTACCTATCGCAACCCGTCTAAAACTCGAAACGGACCTCATATTCGTGTTCATCTTCTTGAACTACTCCTACGGACGAAGTTCGTTCTCAGACATTCTTTAATCTTTCGGACTCTAAGAAAGAGGCGTACTATCTTCTATTCACTACTCAACAATGGGAGGTAGAGAAAACTTATTTCAACTCGAACTTCACCCAGGGGGTTATTCGAGGTACTAAACACGTATAAGAGGTCTCTTTTCGTTTCTAGAACAATTACGGTATTTGAAGTAAGTGTTTTATTATTTATTTATTTTTTATTTATTTATTTGTTTATTTCTTTATTTATTTATTTATTTATTTATTTATTTGTTTATTTATTTATTACACAAGCGAGAGCTTATGTGTAGGTATACAGTAGGAAACATGTCATAAATACAACAACGCAGTGTTATGATTAGAGAATATCTCCAACCACTTAATTCGGATCACTTGTCAACCTTCTAGGCCCCAGTTTTTTTGCGGATAAAATATTTTTCAGAGAGTTGATGTTGCGTGGGACAGTCTCAATCACGCCGAGACATTTAAACGTTGGAATTGTTTCTATCGTGACCAAAATTATAATTACGAGATGAATGGCATTTTCGTTTTTTTTTCCGAAATGTCAATGTCTCAGATGGGAGTATGGTTATGAAACGCCCTGTAAAGTGTGCCCGAATGAGAATGGCGGCCCACGCGGCCAGCGTGCTTGGTAGGCGGCCGTCGCATGTGCCGCCCTCGGACGAGTGTTGGTTTTCAACAACGGCCGTCTTCTCCCCCCTCCGTCTGCAGAGCTGATTGATCGGCGCAGTGCTTGGTGCGGGCCGGTGCCTGCCCCGTTCGTAGTCGATGACGGTGGGGACATTTTGCATGCTCGTCCGAGAGTGGCCAACGCGACGGCCGCCTGCCAAGCAAGCAGGCCGCAGGGACCACCTTTCTCATTCGGACGCACCTTAGCTGAACGCATTTTTGACACCCATTAAATGAAGCGAATAAAATATTGAGTTGAATAAAAAAAATCAACGCGAACAGTCGTTTCCAAGTACGTGGACAAAGATTTATTCATCAGTGTAGGAAGATATTGCCGTAGCTGCCCTTTTTAATCCACGGTTTTATATAGATGGAAAATTTCAAATTCAGATTGATTTTGCCACTCGCATCTTTCACATTCGCCTCAATGTGTTTACTGTCGTCTGGACCGGTGACCTTCAGGTCAACATCATTTCCTGTATCTGGACAGGTTTCCTTCACATCAGACTTCTCTTTGTTGATCGGGCAGACTCCTAAAAGAGCAGAGTATACCACGTTAACAGTAACGTAAATTTGTGAATTACGCACCTGTTTTATCACAAACCCAGCCCAGATATTTCCTCACGTCTGTGAAAAAGTCCCTCCTTGCGGAGTTTGCGTACTCCATGTTTAACGTGTTGTTTTTAATAAAGTGCCAATCTGAATGTGAAGTGGCGAAAAAGTTGATCCAAGAAAAATGTTAACTCTTTTGCCGCAAAAACTTACTAGCTTCACATGTGTCGCCTTCCGACATGACTCCCACCAATGTAATTCCATCCGTTGCATTGGTTTGGAACAGTGGCCCTCCGCTATCACCCTAAATGCTAATGCTTGAACCCACAAGGATAAGAGCACAACGAGAGCCGTGGCCGTATTCATAAACCAGCGGGAGCCTCTATTGGAGGTTCAAAGCCCACCGACGTAACAGGCGAGTGAAAAGGAAAATTAGTTCGGTAGACAGGGAGGCTTTTGGCTACGTGAGAGGTTGACATGAGGGTTTCTTACGTTGATTCTGATGCGTCAAAAACTGATCAATATCTTTGTGAGAGGCAGCGCGCGCTCCCTGCCTACCCTTGTAGTTGACGCCGGTGCTATGCGCGCCGAAATGCATTGATGGCGAAGAGCCAAGTAGGTACGATGTCATTTTCTTGTAGGAAACAAAAGTGAAAGAAGCATATACGAAAGAAGACCGATCAAGGAGAGTTACTGGTGATGGGACAGAAAGAAGCTGCCAAGAATATCGGAGGAGATAGCTTCCTTGTGCATTCTGCAGTTCAGCCGATTGTTCATTCTCACGAAATCTGAGTCCCGGTATAGCTGTGCTGCGCCTGAATATCACGCAGAAGACCGTTATCTCGATCGTGAATTGCTATGCCCTACAGGTGTAGCCGAGGAGAAAGAAAAGGACGCTTTCTTTTCAGAGCTAGAAATGGCTGTGAAGCAGGAGGAGAGCTACTACAAGTCATCAGTGGTGACTTCAACGCGATCGTGGGTAACTCAGAAATAACAATTGTTTCCGTATGCTGGATTTGATGTCGTCATGCAAATTGCTCCATGGAAACTCCCTTTTCAAAAAGAAAAAGCATCGGCAATGGATCTGCGAAAATCAAAACGGGCAAACCCACTCAGAGTTGGATCACATTCTAACCAATCGCAGATGGAGTCTGATGGACCACCGATTGCTTCGAGCCAAAATTCGTCTTAACACCCGCATCTTCAAGTGAGACACACATCGACCCGGTCCGATTCTTTTCCCTCATTACAATGAGGCAGCTTCATAGGACGCGAAAACAAGTTCACCCATAGACGATAGTCGAGAATTCTACTGCAGACTACGACGGACTGACTGACGGCCTACTCCACGGTGCGAAAGTGGCGATGGAGCAGCGAGAGCCCTGAGAAGGAAGACTGCATTCTTTAGCGCAACTAATGTTGAAGCGTCGAGGGGAGGTCAGAATAGACCCGACATCAGCGAACTTAGAGAAGTCGACGAGGGAGTACCGAAAGAATAAACTTTTTGCAACCGTCGCGCAAAAGCGTAGTCTGAAACGCAGCCGCAGGAACATGACAGACCAACGTACCATGACCACATGCATGAAAGATGAGAACGGGAGGTCTCGAACAGCAAGAGCGGACATGGAACGCAGCGTGACGAATTCCCACACCAATCTGTATTGCTCGACGACTCCTGTTCCGAAATGCCCATATCCTGTGAACGAGCCAGCGCCTGATCCTGATCGATGAAGTCATGAAAGCTATACAGTCGCTAAAGAAGGAAACAGCTTCCGGTCCCGATGGCATTTCTGCCGATGTTTTGAGAGCAGGAGGTGATGCCATGTACAAGTTACTGGCTAAACAATTCAACACTTATCTTGAGGCTGGTGTCGTACCTGATCAGTGGAAAAGCTCCAGGACAGTTCTGATCTTCAAGCAGTGAGACAACGAAGGTATCGGAAACTATCCCCCTATGGTTCTGCTGCCAATTCTTTATGAATTCTTCACCAAGATCATTCCAAATCGTTTGGAGACCATCATGGACTCCTACCAGCATGCTGGGTTCAGAAAAAGTTTTTGCTGTATGAATCATATTCACGCCATTTTCCAGCTGATCGAGCGATGTCGAGAATACAAGTTGCCGCTGTGCTTAGCAATCGTTGACTACAAGAAGGCATTCGACTCAGTATAGACCAATGCTGTTCTCAATGTGCTGTGAAGACAAGATCTTACCTAAGGTCTTCACATCGGCACTTCAGCGTGCAATAAGTATTCCTGACTGGAACAACAGAGGTCTGCTCCTTGACGGAAAGAATCTAACCAACCTGCATTTTGCAGACGACATATTGCTTTGGAGCAAATGTACGGAGGAGTTTAATTTGATGCTAAATGAGTTGGACGAAATGGGTCTCGAGATCAATATGCGGAAGACCCAGGTGATGGTCAACCAGTGGTGTGACGACGGGCAGGTGTCTCTTCATGGAGACGTGGTAACCAAAGTGGACAGCTAAGTCTACCCAGGGCGTGAGATGAACATGACAAACGACCTCACAAATGGAATCGGACGTCGAAGAAGGGCTGCTTGAGCCGCAATGGGTACGATTCGAGAAGTCGCCAGTGTGATACGCGATCTCAGACTGCGGGCTCACCTGTTCGACTACACCGTGCTTCCGGCTTTGTTCTGTGGCTGCGAGACCTGGGCTTACTACAGTGGAGTTGTGTTGCTATGAGGACTACGCACAAGGCGTTGGAAAGATGTCTCTTGAAAACATGTTGGAGGATTTAGAGGCAGCAACTTCTAAGCAAAAGGTCTTCGGAAATTGTCCGGACTACTTTGATTCACATCGAATCCGCCAAGTACAAATGTGCAGGGCATGTCGTGCGCAGAATCGACGAGAGATGGAGTACCAGACTCACTCACTGGTACCCTCGAGATGTCTAAAGGGCTCTTGGCCGACCAGCGAGGCGTTGGGCCGATACGATTAGCAAATCATTCAAACAAAGAGGTTTACTACACTGGATGACTGTCGCTAATTCCAGAGAAGAATGCAGCGAACGTGGTTCACATCGAGAAGATCACTAATGAGGATGGACCATCGAAGGTAAGGTTTTTATACTCTGGTAGCTGATGAGTGACATGGTCCAACAACTTCAGCTGCAGCGATCAAATAGGGAGTGGCATTTGCACGGAGCAGTGATCCTTAGGGCTGTTTCAAGAGTACAGTTTCCGCTACATATTTCGCGAAGCCCAACATGCTTCCTCGCCCTCGAGGAGAATTCGACAATTATAGCTTGCAATTTTATATATTAGATTGATCTTCCAGTGTGATAAGAATAAGCCCTAGAGTTATCATATAGCCTAGGACGCTCATTTTGAGCCGGTCGAAGCAAGGCGTTTCGGACTTATCATGTCAAAATCTCCATATCACTGTTATATTTTTCCATCACCGAAGACTCCGCCCGGACTAATCCTAGCAACCTAAGCTATACCTGCAGGATCAGCGAGGCCGGCAAACGTGACTCGCTGACATCATATTTTTCAAGTTTGGCTGATGGATAATTAAGCGAAAGAAATTTCCAACAAGTGAAAAACTCACACCACAGATTCCCACTCCTCTCGGAGCAGTGGTGACAATTATCTTTTCCTTAGTTTCAATAAACGTAACATTCACAACTTGCTCGCCTTCCAATTTGATTCCCTCCTCCACCGCTGAAACGATAACATCAGAATGTAGGAATTATCGTGTTCCAGCAAAAGTACGAAATTGTCTGTGTTAGGGCTTGTGAACTAAAATCGACATGGGTCCTAATGAGACTTTGCGTTCCTCATTGAAGGCTGGAGCATATTTGGTGCACGTATGTTACAGCATGTTATGAAGCCGAGTTTGCGCCAACCTTCAATAGTGAACGCAAAGTCTCACCAGGATCATTGCCGACGTTACAGAGGTCGGATTCATCAACGGTAAACCGCGGTTTCAGGGTATATTTCACCCCAAACTCTCTGCACTCCCCAAGGATCTATGCCATTCTCTCGTTACTCCGGTCACTCTCAAACCGAGGTTTATATAGTTCATGAATCCGGCCCCAGACAAAGCATAGGTGAGATGAACACGGAACTAGATTCAATGCCGATTTGTGCTTACCAGATCATTCCCAACGTAGTAGTGTTTGCCGTTGTGCCTACACAGTCCATATGTCAACTAGGTGAGAAATGCGGGGCTGTGTCATTAGTGTAACGATAATACTCTAGCTCGGAAAGTCATGCGATGCGGGTTCGATTCCTTCCAGACATCTAAGTCTCGCTTGCTTTCACCTCAGCACTCTTATGATATCTTGTGATCTCATATCAGGTCATAAAAAGTCATTAAACACTCAAAAACGTGAAGAATAGTGCTAGGGCTGGAGTTTATAAGAGGTGCGAATTACTACTTAAAGGCGGTGTTCAGGATAGCAATCGTTCTTCTGCTTCTCTGCCTAGTCTGAAGACGATCTCATGCTGATTCCAATGCTGTTTTTGGAATCGTACAAGACCTTCTAGGAACGGAGTTATGGTCCCTCAAAAATTGAGCTAAGGAAACATGGTGGACGAGTTGTCCGAGGCTTGTAACTTCCGTCTTATGCAGCCGATGTATGCGAACTGACCTGACTAAAGAGAAAAGTTGAGAATGAAGGGAAGAACAGGGCTATTGATCGGTAACCATCGCTCATCTCACAATCTCGAGCATTCATTTGTTCACGTCGGTAGGCGTGGAAAGTGCATCTGAGGTGTGACGAGCTGACGGTCGTCCAACTTCAGAGCCGTAGTGGACCGTTCCAAGCTCATTTTTTCTTAGTTTTTTTTCAACGTTGTGGTTGCGATAAGCCCCGCAGCTGCCGATCTCCACCATAAGATCAGACATATTTTTTATCGTGGACACTGCCTTTGAGCATGCCTTGCTATATAGGGCACCAGGCATTCCATAAACCGTGGAGATGTCGGAAGTAAAGTTAATCGTGAACACTGCCTTCAACGAACAGCTATTCATGGAATTCAAAATTTCAAGAGCGTGCAGTTGTGAATGGTACCTAGGATATAATGACTTTCGGGACCCCGCTTTTCGACGGACGGGATTAAATTGCAGCGTCATTCAATGTATGTTAATTAATATAATCGCAACTACATATCAGCAAGCAAGGTTCTTTTTTTTCACTTTTTGCTTCTCCTCTGGAGCGAACGGATTCTGCCTGTCATAGAACGCCTTCAGAAGGTTCACCGATCGTTCTGCATTTATGAGTCCGCAATCTCAATTGGAGATCCTTCTACACCGTATTTACTGCAGCTACCCACGCTTTTGATGCAACCGATTCTCCCATTAGCAGCTCCATAAATAATTTTTGATATGCCTAGCTCATAGAGTCCGGCAGCACACATTATACACGACTCAAGGATCACGTAGACCCCTGTCAGAGTTGATTGAGAAAATCACCGTGGCCAGCCCGGTCGATACGCATGAGAAGCATGCATGATAAAGGTTGCAAAAAACACCCGGTGTATCCAGGTGCGTCTGACGCGGTCAATATGTATGAAATATGTGGAACGATATCATGGATATCATTCATTTCTAACCTTATATCATGTGAACATCGGTCGGATCAGCCACATCGAATGGTTTTTTTGCATTCAACCTCTTTCATGTCTTTCATGGTTATCGAACGGGCTGGCTACGCCGATCAAGCAACTATGACCGCGGCCGTACAGAACTAAATCATGAAGGATCTCCCGAATGTTAGGGATTTCCGACTTCATTCTCCGTAAGGCAACCAATTCAGCGTGGACCGTTGGATCCTCTGTCCTGTTAACCTCATTTCTGGCTTGTCCTATCTCTTTCCCATTGTAAGTGAAAACGTAACCAACAGGAACCTCTTCGTTGTCAAAAGCTTCTTGTGTAAGTTGGAATGCATTTTCCATGATTTCCCTGTCACCGACAATCGCTCCATGTCTCAAACTTGCGTAATTGTGGTGCGCGCGAAGCGCGCACCTGATTTGGAAAAGGATCGTTTCTGCGCACACCCCTCGTTACAAAATCTCGGTTGGGAAGAGAGTTCCAGACTTGGCATTTTCACAAAATATAGAGCAGTAAAGGTTCTTAACACTGCCCGAATTTCAGAAAAATTTGTTTTATGGTTCTCGTGATATTGAAAAGTTTGTGAATTTTAAAATGTGTGTCTGTGTGTGTATGTGTGAGTCCGGTGAAAAGTTTGAATGATAAGAAACAATAAGAAACAAGGTTGGCCAATTGAGAGGAATGGAGTGGTATTGTGATAAGAGTGAATTGATTGCAAGCGTTAGAGTAGGTCTGCTTTACGTCCATCAGGAACCGTGTGCATACCGTTTGTTGTGCGGGATCCGACTGGAAGTGTGCCTAACTCCACAGAACGTGTGTGGGACCTGACTGGAAGTGCGCCAAGCGCCGGGAACGTGTGCAGGGCTTGACTGAGAGGGCACCAAGCGCCAGGGAACGTGCGCGGGACCCGACTGAAAATGCGCAAAGCGCAGGGAAGAGTGTGCGGTATTAAACCAAAAGTGCGCCAAGCGCCGGGGAACGTGTTCGCGACCCAACTTAAAGGCAGTGTTCGCGATGAATATCGCACTTTGCTCGGCGAGTTCGACTCAAAAATGGGATTTTTTGGTCGTGAGGTAACTAGTAGAGAAGAAACAAGGGAGAAAAACTTGCAGAAGAAGTCAAAATAACGGTTTCTAAAATCAGGCCGTGGACGAGAATCCTGGACCCTATTGATTTCGGCAAGCGCGCGCTCGTCGCGAAATCTGCGCGAATCGACAATGCTAACTGCGGCAGAGTTGCTTGGCAGTTTGCCATCGAAACGTGTGCGGCGCTACAAGCTCGCCCGATTGGGGGGCGGACCGGGATAGTTAGGCGCACCGGGAGAGCTTTCAAAGCCGTTTGTATCTATTTCTAGCTTTCTTCGACCCTATCCTCTACAGCACCTGCCAACTTAGTGTTTCACACCGAAACCTCGAGAACGAGATTTATCGTGAACACTGCCTTTAAAGTGTGCCAAGCGACTGGGAATGTGAGCGGGACCGAGATTAAAAAGCGCCTAGCGCCGGAGAAAGAGTGCGGGACCCAACGTGGAGCGCGCCAAGCGTCGGGGAAAGTGGGGGATCTAACTGGGAGCACGCCAAGCGCCAAGAATAGCGTGCGGGACCCAACTGGGAGTGCTCCATGCGCCGGGGAACGTATTCGTGACCCAACTGGGAGTGCGTCAAGCGCCGAAGAAAGTGTGCGGGACCCAACAGGGAGCGCGCCATGCGCCGAGCAAAGCATCAGGGACCCACTTGGGAGTGCGCCGAGCGCCGGAGAACGTGTGCGGGACCCAATTGGGAGTGCGCCAAGCGCCGGGGAAAGTGTGCAAGACTCAAATGGGAGTGCGCCAAGCGCCGAGGATAGTGTGCGGAACCCAACTTGGAGCGCCCCAAGCGCCGAGCAAAGCGTGTGGGACCCAACTGGGAGTGCGCCAAGCGCGGGAGAACGTGTGCGGGACCCAACTTCGGGTGCGCCAAGCGCCGAGCAAAGCGTGAGGGACCCAAATGGGAGTGCGCCAAGCGCCGAAGATAGTGTGCGGAACCCAACTGGGAGCGCCCCAAGCGCCGAGCAAAGCGTGTGGGACCCAACTGGGAGTGCGCCAAGCGCGGGAGAACGTGTGCGGGACCCAACTTCGGGTGCGCCAAGCGCCGAGCAAAACGTGAGGGACCCAAATGGGAGTGCGCCAAGCGCCGAAGATAGTGTGCGGAACCCAACTTCGGGTGCGCCAAGCGCCGAGCAAAGCGTGTGAGACCCAACTGGGAGTGCGCCAAGCGCGGAAGAACGTGTGCGGGACCCAACTTCGGGTGCGCCAAGCGCCGAGCAAAACGTGAGGGACCCAACTGGGAGTGCGCCAAGCGCCGGGCAAAGTGTGCGGGGCTTGACTGAAAAAGCGCCAAGCGCCGGGGAAAGAGGGTGGGACCCAACTGGGAGTACGCCAAGCATTACGGATCGTGTTTTAGACCCAACTGGGAGAACCGGCAAGGGAGTGAAAATCTAAAACGCGGTTGCGATTCATCCGTTCATCTAGTCGTTATTGGGTTCGGAAACCATGAAAAAGGGTGTAAACTGTGTTGGTGCTAGAAGGGATGGGCAAGTGTTATGCAAGAGGGGTCTACTACACAACTGCATGAACATCTGAAGAGTCATATCTGAGGGTGTAATGTGCCTCTAAAAGGCAGCGTTTGCTAAAATAAAGTGAAATTATCTAACTGTTCTGCTTTGCTACGAATTAGTATGATTTGGAAATGTAATATTTGTGAGAATCTCGTTAAAAGAAGTGAAATGTCTCATGCTACTGATTTGGCATGGGAATAAACTCGAAAGAAGCGCTAAAAACTCAGTGAAATGATTCATCGTTGATTTGGCTGTGCACTTGTTTACTAAACAACAAAAATTAAGGGTGAGATTGAGAAACCAAAGCACGCGCTTCTCTTCCGAAATCAACCTCACGCTTGCAGATTAGGCTAACAAGTCTCAGGTTCTTGCGAAATTAGATTGTTCCCCACAACCCAAAGACATTAATAATTCTGAGACATTAATAAACTATTTAACGCGTTCGCTTCCGATCGACTATCAATTAATGAAGGTGAAAATAACATCACGTAGAGTGTCTATGCGAATGTTGTCAACTAAGAGAATTGCAGTCACACGAATACATAAATGCTCAGTAAGAAGTGCGTGATTTGGTTTTTCAATGTCATACTCAATTTCTGTTGTTTAATAAACAAATGCACAGCCAAATCAACGATGAGTCATTTCACTGAGTTTTTAGCACTTCTTTCGAGTTTATTCCCATGCCAAATCAGTAGCATGAGACATTTCACTTCTTTCAACGAGTTTCTCACAAGTGTTACATTTCCAAATCATACTAATCCGTAGCAAAGCAAAACAGTTAGATTTTAACTTAATGAATTAACCAGTTTGATGAAACTTTCTGCGAGACGAGTAAGAAACCTACATGGAAATAAATTTCAATGATGTAATTACATGTTTTTGTACTAACAACCTAATTTTGCCGACAAGAGAGGCAAGATTGAAACCTTTAAGACAGATCGCGGACCTGTCGCAAAAGGTAGCGACAGGCTCCGCAAATGTCTCTGCGACGCAAGTATGCCATACGCCTTTACCCGTCTTGCTAGGTTAGTATCCTTTACCTGAATGGCTTTTTTAATTTCAGGTTAATTAGCTTCTTGAATAAAATTAGAACGCACCGTTTGAAGAATCTATTGGAGGAAATCACATATTTTAAGTTGGTGAGTAGAACTTTTGATGTGTTTGGGACTCTAGGGTCCTGATTACAAAGTAGGTTTCCGTCTGAATACATACAGCCAAGCTTTCTCGCTTTTTTTCTCTGGTACTTTTTGACCGCTCGTTTTAGATCTTTTTCTTAGAAATCTGAGCGCAGGGTTAGATTTCTAGTGATGATGGCACTAATAGGTAATTTCATATCTGTACAAGAAGTTTCAGACTTCATTCCCAGATGCATATACAGTACCCAGGGAGCTATTCAGTTACAAATTGTATTTGCATTCTCTACGCTTCAACCCTATAGATCATCATTATGGCTTTTAACAGCTCGTCTCATCGATATCTTCAATAACATTTCAGATTCGATCAACATCGAATTCTAATGGAGTCATTGAATGAGTGCGCAATGAATGCGGGAAAGCGCCACCGCATGCTTTCTGACCAAAACCTACGAGCGGTATCGAAGTAGACAGTCACTCATACGCGTAGCTCAACGAACTCACGTCTCCTCAAGCCTGACCCAGCTGCCTGCAGATGGTGTGAAACTTTCATGTCTTCATCAGGCAGACAAGCTGGATTTGCCTTTGAATCCGGTACACTGGTTTCAAGTTCAATTATTGCCAGATCGTTTTCGTTGGAACATTCGTTGAAGCCTTCGTGCGCGTATATCTGAAAAATCATATGATGCTTGGCCTTTCTGTCAGAGGTCCGTGTTACCTTAGATGGTGTCAACCAGGAACTCTTGCACTCTTCTTTCCTGGGATCGATGCAGTGACTTCCAGCGTAAACCCTGTAGTCTTTCGGTGTCCCGAGGAACTTCCGTGTATTCCTGCACAGAAAGAACAACGAGATTTCAAAAATTATTCTGTCGAGGTAACAACCGTAATGGGAAATGATAACTCGAAATTCATTTCTCTGCATTGCTCCTTTGTCATCAAGTCCGTAGTAGTTTTCAGCACACAATGAGAAGCAGTTATAATGTGTCGATCAGAAATAAGTGCTCCACTGCATATCATACCTGTAAATGGTTATCCTGAAAAACAAAGGTGAGCCATGAGAATGGGACTAAACCAAAACAGCAAACCAGAAGAGGTACGTATGGGTCATAACAGAATCCAAACCACGCTCTACATCGCAAACGCGCTCTAATTCTAGTTCAAAAGCAGCATACACGCTCGTAAGCGTGTTTGAGATAACTACGGAAACAGAATCGTATGGCTCAGAACACAACGCCTAAGCAAGCTTCAATAACGACCAAAAATGTCGCTACACGAGTGAGAAGTTGGCCCGGCCCTGTATTTACCCGCCCCCTGTATTTGCCGTCTCCTCCAAAACAGGGGTTCGAGGTTCAATAAGTACAATAAATAAATCTCATCCATCGGCGACGGTGGAAGTGGCACAGGACCTCTGTTTTGGAGAAATCGTTAAATGGAGGGAGCGGGCAGATACAGAGGCGGGCCAACTTTTTACTGATGTAGCGGCATGTTGGGTCGTTTCAAGTTGCGTGAGCATTGTGTTCTGAGCCATACAATTGTGTTTCCGTAGTCATTTCAAACACGCTCACGAGCTTGCATGCTGCCTTTAACAGAAAAGGCAGGAAAAGGTCGCAACAAAACTTGTCCGCGCTGTGATTCGCACACACTGTATATTTTGCATCAACCCAAAGCAGTGTTAAAGGCAGTGTTCACGAAGAAGTTAGAGTACAAAGCTAAGACTGGAGAAACTTATAGTGGAAATTTCCAGGGGACGGGTTCACAGAAGATTTCCTACAAACAGTTCCACTGAGAGATTGCGCGGTGTGATATTGCGTTTTCCTCGATTTCCTCGGCATGTCCATTCTGCCCGGGTATCAAGTGATCGCCTTGGCAGATAATTTTGATTTGAAAATTCATGTGAAAGCTTCTTTCAACTACCTACATAGGGTAATATTCCACTAAACTCGACATGCAATATCAACAATAAGACATCTTGAGCTTACCAAGAAAGCTAACAAGGGAAGTAATTAGAGTGGTACACGCATGTGCGAAAACGACCAGTATCGTTAGTATCCCTTCTGGCTCAATAGTAAAGAAGCGCAGTATCCCGCCCCGAGCTTCAGGTTCGAACAAGTTATGAGCATTTTTTAGGTCTCGCGAAAAAAGGCAAAGGTACACATCAGGCATTTTTTTGCTAGTTTCAAAACATTTTCTCGGATTAAGCCCGAAACTTGTATGTAGGAGTAATCTGGGGTGGTGAACACGAATCTGGAGTCAATTTGTCGAAGTTTCGAGGTTTACTGTAGGTTACGGTAGGTAACATGTCATTTAGGGGGCAAAAGCCACCTTAGTACTTTGAAAATCGCCAAGCGGACGTTAAATTCGTCTTCTCCACCCGAATAACCCCCGTATACAATTTCTGAGTAAAATCTGAGATTTTGACCAAACTACCGTACGCGCACCGTAATCTACCGTAAATTGCAAAAAATCGATAAACGGACTTCAGATTCGTGTTCAGCACTCTAAATAACCCCTCAGCGGAACAATTTGAGCGATATCTACCGTAGCACTCCGAAAATCTCGAAAGTGGCATTTTCCCTGGGAATTTTTCCTAGTTGGGAAACTTCGAACGAAATTAGCCGAAAACTTTGAAAGTTGGACTATTGAACTGCAGATTCGTAATCAGCGCCCCAAAAAACCGTCCTGGGAGAATTTCAAGTCAAATCCGGAACAGTTTTCTAAAACGCTCTCAGAGCCCTTTACCCGGTATAAATATTCGCCCAACCGGAAATCAGTACAAGTCCAAAACGCTGTCGGTCTAAACAAAGTAGGAAAATGCGCCTTCACCGGAATTTTGCTCAGGGTGGTAGTTTTGGGCGCTGAACACATTTATGGGGTCTTTTTCCGAAATTTCGAAAGATTAATGCACTTTTTGCAGGGTACAAAAATCACGAAAAACGACCACTCTTAACACTTTCCTTGTAAGTGGATCAAAAATACGGTTTCATCATCCGAAATGGTCTGATTAGCGCTTCTAGGCAAAAGCTGAGCGAGCATGTCAAAAGATTCGAGATGTCGAGCATGTCAAGTTTACATCCCTTCAACTAGAATACCGTTGTTGGCACCTTTCGAAGAACCAAAAGCAGAGTTAGCGCAGCGGGCTGATACCTGCATTTTGTGCGATTACTCCTGGCGCACTCAGAGAGCTTGGATAATGTCACACATATAACATTGTGCTCACACCTGACTCCTATCTCATTTTTTACTTCTTTCCTATCAAGCATGTTAGAAGTTAAGATTTCAACACAAACTTCTCAGCGCTATCGAAACGATGAAGGGGTACTCGTTTTTCTTGATTGCTCTGCCTCCAAAGCTCTTCCAAATGCTGTGTTCTGGAAGAAAGATTATCCATTGGATTCACGTAAGGATGGAACGGCGTGTTTGTATGCTAAATCGAATTGATCGGAAGAAACTCACTTTGCAGAAAGTGTAGTCCACATTTGCGTTTGACCTCTTTATTTTGTTGAGGTGTGAGTTTTAATGAGAACACTAGTGGAATAATTAACACCCACAAGCAGATTCTCATCTGAACTGTCAAACGGTTTGTTACTCGAAGTGTTGTCAGAAGCGAATTCCAGCAATACATGAGAGTTGAAATACTTGTAATGACGTTTTTAGACCTAACAAGGAAACTACTTTTGGGCAGCCTGGCCATCTTGGATGAAATGTTCTTTTCTGAGACCGTTTTTGCGTTTTTGGCGTAGAATCCGAATGTGATCTTCGCAGCTGCCTAAAAACGCCCTCGGAAAAGTTATATGCGTTATTTAACGCCGAGCTGCAAGGTAAGGGTACCCCAATAAAATTTTCAGGCTGTTTTGAAAAAATTTCGGATTCGGCTCAAAACTTGTATGTAGAGGTACTATCGTACTCCGAACCAAATTCCGGTCGGCAATTGCGGACTATGCGTTACGTGATCATCGTGCTGGTAAAAGGGTGAATGGTGCCAGGACCAAGTGGTCCCATCACGATTAAAACGTGTCGCATGATGCGATAGCCGTAGTCCGCAAATGCGTATCGGATTTTTGCCCAGGGAACGATAGTAATTTAGAGTGCTGTACACGAATCAGGAGTCCGCTTGTCGGAATTCTGAGGTTTCATGTAGGTTACTGTAAATACCATGCTATTTAGGAGGAGCAACCTACCTTAGTATTTCAAAAATCGGCAAATGGACTTTAAATTCGTATTCACCACCCCGATTAACCCCCGCATACTAATTTTGAGTCAAATCTGAGAATTTGATCAAAGTATGTATACCCACCGTAATCTACCGTAATCTGTCAAAAATCGATAAACGGACCCCATATTCGTGCTCAGCACTCCGAATAACCCTCATTGTCAGAAGAACAATTCGAGCCACATCTATGGTAGCACTCCGAAAATCGTCAAAAATCGCGTTTTGCCATCAAATTTTCCCCCGAGGAGAAGCTTTGAACCATACAAGTGGGAAACACTGGAAATTCAACAAATAAGCTTGAGATTAGTGATGAGTACCCCCATCAGGTAACCCATCTGAGAGGATTTTATGTCAATACTAGACCATTTTTTGAAATGCTTTATATAAATAAATTTCCAACAGAAAATCCATGCAAGTCCAAAAAGCCATCAGTCTGGGCGAAGTTTGATTAATGTTCCCCACCCAAACTCTGCTCAGGTGGGTAGTTGTAGGCGCTGAAAACAATTATGAGGTCGGTTTTCGGATTTCCCAAAGACTAATGCGCCTTTTGGAAGGCACAATAGGTACGAAAATCTGGCGAAAAACGCCTACAAATTTCTCAGAGTGGTTTTAGGCAGCTGCGAAGGTCATAGTCGGATTCTACGCCGAAAACGGTCATAGAGAAATACATTCCATTTGAAATGGCCAGGCTGATTAAAAGTAGTACCCTTGTCGGTCTGAAACATGTGGGTTATTACGTCGCCACAAGTGGGCTATTCCGATGGTTCTCACAACCGTCTCCGCGTGCGAGCCCTCCTCCCCCGAACCGTGGGGACCATACCCTCGGCCAAAACTTATCCTTCGGTTTCTGAGTGATCCTTCAGAGATGAATTGAAGTCACCATTCAGGACTGGCCTCGAAATGCCGAGTGAGCGTTCGGTAGCATAGAGCGCCCTTAAACCCTTTCGGTCTGTTCACTCTGAGCATGATACTGTAACCAGAAAAGAACCCTATTCTCAACAAGTTTTCAACACGTTCAAGAAGCGGATGGCTGCCTATCGCAGCTCCAGCGCGCGGATCGCTGTCAGGATTGCTGCCTCTCGAGCCTGCCGCCGATCCGCCAGCTAGCGTAGTCCAATTTCCCAAGCTGCCGCTATTCGCCTTTCCCAGGTGCCGCTATCCGCCCTCTAGAAGGCCACGATCCTCCCGGAGAGAGAACAAGAGGCAACGATCTACCAGCAACTTTCTAGAGTACCACCCGCAGAGGTCTTGATAGCTAGCCATCAGTCTGCACCTATTGTCTTAGTAGTTAACCTCGTGCTAGTGCCGCGTGGTTGAAATGACGGTCAATGACGGGAGCGTCATGTGACGGAAAGACGCATGATCGTTTATAATCAAAGGTCTACCGAAATGTGGTCCGGCATGTTGCGCTATATGCAGCAGAGTGCTGGCCTGCCACCAAGGGAGAGGAGAAAAGATTCGGGGTAAATATGGAGAAATGCCAGGCTGTACAGCCGGTTTCACCCGCTCAGACCTCGTCACGAATGCCGAATTCGGAAGCCTTCTGGTGTTTCCCCTACTGCCGAGAAACTCGACGAATCTCGATTGCGTTGGTATGGGCACGTTCTTCGCGATGGACGAAATATGGTTTGCAGGGTTGGGCTCAATATTGAAACGCTTGGAGGCAGACACAAGTGACAGCGAAGTTAGCGCTGGCTTGAGACGCTCCGAACCGATTTAAAAATTGCCGGCGCACACCCTGACCGGGCGCGTGACAGGGAAGAATAGTGAAATCGCGTAAGATGAACGGATCCCGAACTAGAGCAGGCTAAACGCTGAAGGAGAATAGTACAAATATACACTTTTTATGAATCCCATCCGAAACCTCGGTGTCAGACAGTCTCATCTCCTTTAGAAGGATTTTAATTCGATTGGAATGCATGACAAACATTACTTGACAGCAGACATGGCACGTGTTTCATGGTTAACTGCTAGTACTACAGAAGGAGTTTGAACTAGCTATGAAAACGCAGAGAATATGAGATTTTGAAAGGTATGAGGTAGACTATTGCTTTTACGGTCATGGCAATGAATATACTGCTCAAGCATTTTTGAAGGTAAATGAAGGGATGTGTCTCGTCCAGGCAGAATTAATACACTCTCATATTGAACAAATGGTATTCAGCGTCCGTCATCGCTATGTATGCATAACGGTATCCACGGACAGAACAAATTCCTAATAAAGTTGACGTCTGTTACATCGAGGGCTGCGACTGTTTTGAATGAGATTCTGTGTTTGGAAGGGACATTCCAATAACTGAAGGATGGACATGTGATGATGAGTCGAATCTAAAGCTTTACTGCTGCTCTGGTCAAGTTCTCAACGGCGATATCAAAATCCAAGGTAAGGTCACTACTCGATTGCCTTACTTTCAGATTATGACTTGATGACAATCCAGTTTTGTGCACATCTTAGCCTGAATATGTGTGGTAACAGCAGGGTTGTATAGGATTATGAGGCATAGCATAGCTCCTCCATTTTCAGCCGATGAAAGTAAGGCTTTTCGGGCTTATCATCTTGAAATCTCCATATCGTTGTAATATTTCGCTACGACCGACCGCTCCGCTGCTTACTCTGTCCGGACTCATCGGAGCAAGCTAGGCTTTATGGTCTACAGCAATGGAAAGAGGTGTGAGGTTGCGGACTCTTCCTAACATATCGTCGATCCCTGATCGAGAGATAGCCGCGGCGCAACGATCTAACGTGAATCACTTGATCGATAAACATGACTATCATCACCTCGGCGCTTGCGTGCGTACCACGTATGTTCGTCTCGGCGATCTCTCAACCAGTGATCGATGATACTGTATTCTGATTGCGTTATCACTCAACTTTGCAAAATAACTGAGATTGGTCGATGAGTTTTCGTTTCCATTCTCACATTTTCACCTGTTTTCATTGCTTCCACTTTCCGGGGTCGTATTCGCCAACAACCCGCCGAGGGAAGTCGAAGGGAAGCGGAAGGAATGATGCCGCGCGTGGCAGAGGAGCAGATCAACCCATCTTACACCCTGTAAGATGGAAATGCAAACTGTGTTACGTATCGATATCACTGCGAAAAGATAAACATTCCATCGCGAAGCGGCCATTCTTCAGCTATGCGATTCAAAAAATTCCGGCGGTCGCGAGGGAAGCCAAGGGAGGCGAGAGGTGGCCGTAGAGCGCGCACTTTGTACTGAAATCTCACCTCATTTACCCTTCGACTCCCCGGCGGGTTGATGGCGAATACGAATCCCGGTCATATTGGTGAAAACACAGACTCACCGGTCTATCACAGCCGTTTGGGAAAAGTGGGTGATACCACTAACAAACTACCGTATGTTAGGACGAGTCCGCGACCGCACCACCGCCTTTTTTCCATTACCGTTTACTATATGAATTACTGCAGCACTGGAAGAGGTCATCTACTGGAGTTATCCGGAGGATCCAAACCTAACATGCTTTTACAGGGATACTAGCACTGTAGTTGAACAGAACTCGATTCTGGATGGAATTTCGACTTCAGGTGGAGGCGTTAACTTAACGTGATTTTACAGGGATACACTGTTTCTGGGTTCGCACAAAGGACCCCGAAGATCTCTGGAATTTGCTGAGTAACACTCTCGAATCAAGACAGGATCACCGGCAGGGCTACGAGAGTGGTATTGGAAAAGGGGGCGGAGTTCTCGCAGCATATCCGGCCCTGAGTACCCTATATGCTGCCGATATGGATTAGTGGCTAGCAGCAATGTAGCAGCATATTTCCTTGAGTTTCATCTCCTTCTGAGCTGCATATGCTGCTTTGGGCGCGGCACATGCTGCGGCAATGAATTCTTGACCTTCAGGTGCACGACAGCCTATGCTGCTGATGCTCGCAGCATAGGGAATGGTCCGCAATTAGCTTCTTCTTTGTCTCTTCGTCCATACCCGTGAGCGGATAATAGCTGACTTTCAACTCAGCATAGCTAATTCTCAGAACTTTTTACTCAAGTTAAAAACTAACTAAAACACCTCGAACAAAAGTAAAACAATATATCTAGACAAGCACAACTATAAGTTCACTTATTTAATTCAAACTTAATTTGTTTGCGGTGGTTTCGCTCATAGACATCTAATGTGCGAACAAAGGGGCGACGGACAAGTATTCGTCAATATATCTTGATTACGGAAAACTATGAAACTATCTTCGAACAGAGGAGTAATCACGAACAACTAACACTTGACTATGCATCGACTCGCTACACGGACTACTTAAAAACATACTGCACAACTCAACTCCTACGATAGCATGAATGTGCTGCGGACAACGAAGCTACTACTCAGGATTCATAAACAATTCATTTTCATTCCGACGTCTCATCTGTACGGTTGATCTACAGCTCGTCTCCGAATAACTTTGTGAGTTGATTCCTATTGCCGGCATCCATTTTGTACATAGTTTTCCCTGACGCAAATTTCGTCAATGCGGTATTCAACGATGCCAGAGTCAAAAAGATGATTTTTTACAACATAGCAATCGCTTTACTACGAGAAACACGGAACTTTTCTTGAAAGTTTAATTCGTCAATTTTGAAGTGAGTTGTGGCAATGCGGTGCTTTGTGCGAGCAAAACGAGCCGCAAAACGCCGTTTTTGCAAGCAATCTGCTCGGATCTTTAGTTACGTAGGGCCCCCGTCATAGCCTCCGAAAACCAGCCGTACTGGTCCCATCCGGTCGATACGTATGAGAAACACGCAAAGCGAAAAGAAATTAAGTGATAAAAATCACCTTCAACTGATGAAAGTCGTACTCAAATGATAAGGATCGTCTTGCGGCGCCAAAAAGTGAGAAGATTGGGTGGATTAGCGGGAAGGGCTAAGCAGCGTTATTGGTTACCGAAGTGACGCCGACCAATAACAGTTCCTAGCACTTTCCTTCGATTCGCTCACCTCCCTCATTGTTTGGTGCTACAAGACCATCCAAATGATGAAAAACGCCGTGATCTGATAAAAATTGACCTCGTCTGATAAAACCGTCTCGAATGATAACACTAAACTTCTTACAACCTAGTACATCCAACAGTAGTTCGAATTTTATCCGTGACAACATTTTTATCACTTCATTTTTCCCGTTTTGCGTCTTTATTATACAAATCGACCGGGTGGGGCTAGGACAGCCGGCTTTCAGCCGACAAATAGGGCATCCAAAAAACCAATGAAGCTGTACTGAACAATCTGATTGCTATGAAAATTTGTGATAGTCCCTAATTGCGCTTTAGGATAAGTTGTCCGCGCAAGGTGCATTGGGACAGCGACTATAGCTCCAGAAACGATATGTGATCCCCAGCATGACTGTTGATAAATAAGTTTCCGCGAGGAATCCTGACTTCGACAGTGATCCCTTAAAGGCACAGTCCAACCTCAGATTCGTTTTTCTCTTTTTCTGCCTATCATGAGAACGGTCCGACGCTGATTCCAACGACGTCTCCCGTATCGTACAAGACCCCCGGGAAACGGAGTTATGGCCTCTCAAAGTTTGAGCTGCGGAAGCTTGGTGGACGAGTTGTTCGAGGCTTGTAACTTGCGTCATTTGCAACCGATGTATTCGAGCGGAGGTGAATGGATAGAGAGGCTGAAAATGAAGGGAAGAACGGGGTTATTAATCAAAAACCATCGCTCATATCGCCACTATTGAGCTCGAAACATTGCAAAAGGGGCGTGCCAAAGTGGCTTCCGGATGTGGGCGCCCCAGGGTGGCTTCCCCCTATATCTCGCTTATTCTGGGGAATCGAGAGCTCGCACTTGGCAGATGTTATAAATGGTGGGTCTACTTCACAATTATGTGGTTTTCTCAGATTTCGCCTCTGAGCTTGGACTGTGCCTTTAAACCTATCGATACATACGAACAAGGATACAAAGTATGTAGAATTTCTCTTCGTTCCGGTAAATGAATCACAATGTGTTTTCAGTTGAACCGAAGCAGCACCGCAGACCGAATTCATGGATGGCGAGTTCCACTATTCCCCTCCACCTATGTACCTCAAAAAAGACCCGAAGAGAACTGAAGCGAGGACGCCACAAGGTTCGGCACGAAAAGGGACCTGCTGGTGAAGAAAGACCCTACACGGCTCCCTGAACCTGCGTCCGAATTCACAGTCGCATCGTTGTATTTTTCTGTGGTTGTTTTCGAGTAAACTTGTCAAATGAAGTTTTCACTAAGTTCTACGTTAGTTAAAGTGAAGTATTAGTAGATGGTGAGTTGACCATTGAGTATGATGGAAAAGTTTAGTTCAACATTTGGATAAATACATAACAACTAAACTATTAATAGTTTATAATTAGTTTGAAAGTTGTGCATGAGCGAGATGGACAAGTTTAATCGCACAATTAAACAACTATAAAACAAACTATGAACAACTAAAGTATCAATCTGGAACGACCTTAACTCTACTAACTTACAGGCTCCACACTAGTAACGTAAGCCATCCGTTACTTGTCCAATAGTTAGTTTTTAACTTGAATAAAAAGTTCTGAGTTGATCCGAGAATTGCCTGCATTCTTTTCTCCATATTCTTATAGTTTTCCTCGGTCGAGTTGAAAGGATAACCAGTCAGGGAACGACCGCATCTGACTCGCGTTGAAACGATTAACTTGTTTTCGGGATCAAGAGTGGCCTTGAAACCGAGCCTTGAGACAAGCAGAGAAACGATTCCGAGGTCGGAGTGTAAATTTCAGGATTGATCAGAACTTCTTATTCCGCTTCATATCGGAGACCCCAGATTTCAAAGAATTGATGAGGATGTTCAAAATGAGATTCATGATTTTTACAAAGAATCGCTCTCCTTCTCTAATGAGCTATATACAATTTCAGTTCGATGGATAGATCTTATCCAATAGGTCTCACAGCCTTCAACTCACCGCTACCGTTTTTGCACCTGTTTTTGATTGAGCTGAATCTGAATCACCCTGCTCCACATCACATCAGAATAAGGCTCCAACTTTATTAGTTGAGCAAAACTTCACAAATCACAGATGCTTAATGGGAATGGCCAGCGTAGTAAAGTAACTACAGGATTAGTACAAACGTTATCGAATATCAAACTTGTTTGAACTCTTGAATGTGTACACAATAACTGGGCAATGTGAGAACACAGAACTACAATTTAGGCATAATAGACTGGCGCAATTGCATTTTCTATTTTGTATACAAGGTCTGATCCCAGGATTTTCGCCGTCTTCTCCCAGTTATCTCTATGCGTGCGCCGAAATTCGCGAATCGCTGTAGTGGCTGCTTTCTGCAAATTAATTGGTTGATAGAAAAAATCATTCTCCTTCAAATGCTCGGCCTACCTGAAGCTCAGCGTTATGACTAGTTACTCCACACAACGCACGAAGTATTGGCCGAATATACTTTGGAGTCGTGAATGGATGTGCTCTAACAACTGCACCCAAACCGAGAATGGCGCCATGTAGTGTTGGAGTGCTCTTGTTCTTCAGTAAATCATTCAGATGAGTCTGTAAGCTTCTACTCAAAGTACAAACGCTCATTCTACCTGACACTTCAAGCACTTACAACAAGCTCCTTATCAACTTTCACATAATCGCAGAGAATCAAAGTAAGCATTGCTCGAGAAGTTTCAGTACGTACCTCCAACTGAAATCGTATCTTTCAGAAACTAACTTAAAGGCAGTGTTCACGATGATCAATTTGGCAATTTTCTCGTAGGGAACTAATGGTGTATTGTATGGTGATAAGTTCGCGAAGGAAAAACGCGAAAAACCCGTCTAGAAGTGCATAATAGCGGCACCCCTTAAGTCCGGAGACTCAACCCTTTTTCGGAGACCACGCCCCGCACACTATTCCTTTCGGGAGAAGCTTCATCTCGTAAAAAGCCGGTCAGCAAAAGAAATGGCTCCGGTAAGTCGCTCGATAAGTTATGATCACGTTGTTCCATGAAAAGGCTTTATTCCTTCACACCGGTCAATCCTCACATTCTCAGAAACTTGACGTCACACAAGAGATCCTGCTTTGGCGAAAAAAAAACTGATTTCTCGTCTCTTTTCGCAGAGCTTTCTGACGCTGCTGTCAAAGTAAGCTCTTGACCTATCATAATCTGCAAGAAACTGAACACTCGTAATTTATCGTGAACACTGCCTTTGAGAAACATCACTTAAGATTTTTTTCTAACAAAGAGTTGCTCATAAAGATGTTTCTTAGGTCGCGGAAGGCAATGAAAAGTGGTGAGAAACCCAGCGCGATCAAGGAGAATCCTGAAAGGCTCGAAAAACACCGGGTAGTCTCGTGGAGGCCCGAATTATATGATGAATTGAGGCAACTTCCTCTAAACTAGAGAACGCTAAAGAACTTGCGAATAGGTCTCAGGGTGTGGCAAACAATTTGTAGAACTCGAAAAAAATTTGGAAGGGTGTAAGGTTTTCTCAGAAAATGTCATAACAACAGACCTGAGGATCTATGATGGCATCGTATAGAAGGCGCACAACTTTCGCAGGACGAATGCCCTTTTCCAACTCGTAAATATTAGAGAAGACGAGAACTTGGATGAATTTCAGTACCGACACTTTCACTCGCCATAAATACGTCATGTAGAACGACTAAATTTTAAATTTTCTTTTAGGGTAAAAAAAGCGTTTCGAGGAAACGTCGCTGCTTCCTGTTGAAACCTCACTTGAACAACCGTTGTCAAAAACGAATCAGCAAATTTTGGTGTCAGTAGCAAACTGGACATTCCCTCATGTATGAGTAGACTTGCGCTGTATTTGATATCAATATCTTTGAGCTGGCCGCCCACCCTGAATGAGCATTGTATGTAGCGAACTCTTTTGTAGTCTAGTTCACTATATCTACACATCTACAGAAGAAGCAGAAACGGTCGGTTGGAATCCAATGTGCATCAGCCTCACTGTAGTTCAACCACTCCCGCTCAGTTGGTGGCGAGCGTGTCGCATTAGGTTTTTTGCATATTATTGATTTCCAGCTGACCGCCTCTGCTTCGTCAGACGTACACGTTTTGGTGGACTAGACTATTCAACATGATTAGGCGGGAAACGCGATTGAGCACCATCTCCTAACTTGAGGCTGATTTCGTCATTATATTTTGTCGATGGTAAGCTGTAAACGCGCAGACTAGTGACAGAACTCTTTTGCTAAGGAGAGTGCGGACAACCCGATTCCCTTCTTGAAAATAATCATTTAGGCAGAAAACTTACTCATATTCGGCGTCATCCTCATTTGCATACTCAAGCAGTACATTAAACAATGATACGATTCCAGGGGTGAGACAAGTTATGCAGTTCTCGTAGTACTGGAGAAGAAACTCCAAGAGTGTCCGCAGATAGATCGGCGACTGAAGCGTTTTCATCCTTGAAATGATAGACCTCTATGTAAATTTCTACCCACCACATCGACAACGGACGCAGATACAGTAGCGGCTATAAGCTTCTCGTTCAAGTCACTTGCTTTGATTCCGACCTCAGGTTGAATTGCTAGCGACGTCTCAGAGCCACGGGCACTAGGAGGTCCCGATCTATTGCTGGATGTATCGGCAAGCTGAATACTTGACACTACATTGTTTTTAGATCAAGGCATAGGGCCAAACTGACATTGCTCTCGAATCGATGCAACCAGTAGTCGACGCTTTCCAGATGAAATCGCTTCGGGATGTCTTTGAAATCATTGTTCATATTTGCGTCCAATATGACACATACGTTCTTCAGTGCACTGAAACCCATCTCCAGTATTCATTCCTGCTACTCTCAATTACCTCTGTTATGCATTCAAACTTTTCACTGTATCCATATATAGTTTGGGTATTTACTACTCCGCAAGTTTGCACCACAGGATTCACCTTGATATGCCAATTCGCTGAGTCTCGATTTTAGCCTTGGGAAGAAGGCGCCAAGCGATTTCGCAAATCCGTCGCCGTGTTTCAATCTCTCGCCATTGATTTGCCACCAGTGTGGTCATTCGTCTGTAAAATGTGTTATCGTTTAATTAGTAAGTGAGAACTAAGGAAGCCGTGCAGAAAGCGCAACTTTGTATAGGTATATTCATTCCAGTATATTCGAATGAGACCTTTTAAAAGTTTCCACTCTGTTAGCACTCTGTTCACGTTTCCGAATCTGAAGAGTTTTAGTTGTATTTTCTGATACTATTCCACACTAGGTACTGAGAAAACGGTCTCCTTTTGAATCTGTTCTCTATTCATACCTCTAGGCATGGAACCACTAAAGTCTGATTGACATAGTTTTTTCTTAAAGGCAGTGTTCACGATAAAAGTCGTTTTTCTGTTTCTCCGCCTATCTTAAAAACGGTCGCATGCTAATTTCAATGATGTCCCTGGAATCATAATAGACCCCCTGGAAACCGAGTTATGGCCCCTCGAAATTCAGGAAGGGAAGCACTGTGGACGAGTTGTCCGCAGAAAAACGTGCAACTTTTTCTTCGTGAACACTGCCTTTAAACCGTTAGCATACGACTTCGACTACTCGATCTCTACATCACTTCCAGCAATTCCTCGATTTCGATTTCACAAGCAGGGTGTCAATGTGAATTACGATTGGTAATAAAGATTGTTTGAGGAGCGTCCAAGACGTGGAAAGAGGACAGTCAATAGGTTCATGCCACCCAGCCACACTTCTCTCTTCCTCTCTGTTCTTCTCCATCCTGTCCTTTATTCACGGTTTCGTCACCGCAAAAGTGCAGGAGCCCATCTGTGCACGTCGTTCCTGTTTCACCACTGGATTACGATACCAATCATCGATGAGCGGGGTTTTGTTGCAGTCGAGGCAGCATGCTCAATATTATCGGCATGCCAAAGTGCAGCAGCCATTTTACTACGATTTTCGAATATAGTTCGGGTAACCGTAAAAGGGATAGCTGCGGACACCTCAACAGACTGCGCTGCCTCGTGTGCGCCCACGAGAAATGTGGTGATCGATCGGCGCACGCGATAGGCGCGCGGCCTGCTGAGTGATCGGCAGTTCAATTACAATTTTGCTCAGGAGTTCTGGTTGTCACATGGAGGCGACCTGCAGGTCGAGCGCCGGAGTCTGACAGTCTGCGTCACTCTCGTAGCCTATGACGCAGCAAGACGTCAACGATTGGCTTGTCCCGTCACACCACAATAGAAAGAGCAAAACGTTGCGAAATATGCTTCGTCGCCTCCAAGGCACAACAGAAACAAGAAAATGTGATAAAATTTGGCTTCTAGGTGACAACGGGAGGCTATTTCGCCCTCCATGTCACAACAGGAAGGAGCTGTGGGCTCCAGGTGACAACCGGTAAGCAAGGTATTTTTTTAGTAAGCACTGTGATGGATCATGCATTTTTCTGACGGAATGAATTATGCTGTCATTTTAAATTGACGCTGTAACATTGACTGACAACTATTGCTAGTGCCTAGGCGCAGAACACGCTGAAAGAGTAATACCGACTTCCGCGCCTTGAATTCCACTTGCGACCACTATGTATAGAGTGTCGTAATGTTCCAAATTGTGGAGGACGGGGCAACTTCTCCTTCGATGTGTAGTGCGCCTACAACACCTCAGAAATACCCCTTGAATGTCTCTAGTAACTTACATTTATATCACATGTAACTTTAAAAAAAACCTAATTTATTTTACATGTAAGTTACACTTATAAATTCATCGTGGTTGGCCAACTCGCAGAGTAAAACAACACGCGATGCAGGCAACGCGTCCGCACGCAGGCCACGCAAAGCGAAAAACGCTCTGCGCGGCCTTCTTTGCAATTACGGAGTTTCGGTACCTCAAACTTGGTTAATCGAACCGACAGCAACGCCTGTCCTAAGGTTAACCCCAGGAGTGCGTCGTGTACTTCCCTAGGAAATGACTTCTTGGCGGTTTTAAGTTACTTGCGAATTATCATGGTCAAATAAGTTAAATGCAACATATCGGAGGTTGGAGGCGTTCTACCTTCGATAGGTTACATGTAACTTAAATGGCCCGAGATTAGTCGCAATTAACTTATATAGGCTTAGATGTATTACAAGTAACTTGTTTTTGGCCTTTTATGTTACAAGTAATTTGTTTTCATGTTTCGGAGCCAATGTCGTGTACCAATTAGGCCCCCAGAGATGTATAATCGGCTGAATCACACGCGGTCGATACGTACCAAAGACGTAATACGGGAAAGGGTGGTGTAGAAAGTACACCCGAAGACTACGTCTGCTTGTCCGCATCACACACTGACGTTATTGATTGCTTGTATGCAAACTGGGTCAAAGAACCAAAGAAGTAACTTTACTTCTGTTCCAAGCTCCCGAATTTATGTGCATTGAATGGACATCGGCGGGTTGGGAATAGATCAGATTCAGGACTCGAGACGAACTCTCGGCCATCTGTGACGTGTGCCCCAGCTCCCTTCTGTGATCTCTTGCTCAACCGATCGCCTGTTGATAAGTGGTTACGAAGCCATTGGTAGCGTGTTTCGCGCATGTCAGTGGCCCTTCAACAGCTCACAACAAGCAAGTTTTATTATTACTTTTTTGATTTTCGGTCTGACGTTTCGACTAACGTCTTCTTCAGAGACCACGTCACTCTACCGTTGAGCGCGGCTCCGCCACTACCGTTGTGAGTAGACCAGTAAGCGCGAATGAATTTCCGCTGTATTCACTGGACTACTTTTGCGCAGCTGAGCGTCGCATACGCACCCTCCTCTTTAACAATACGCGTTATAGAACGTCCACCAGAGTACTTAAGGCCGTCTTCACGATAAAATGAATAGGCGTGTTGGCTGTTCATTATCCTCAACTCATGCTGACCATAGAGGATGCTGTAGCTTGATCTAGCCAATAAAAGAGCTTATCAATCTCTAATCATCATTTATAATCAAAAGCAATGAACAGCCAGCACACCCATTCATTCCATCGTGAACGCTGCCTTTAAAGGCAGTGTCCATGATGAAAGCAGTCTCCAAGTTTTCACCGGGAATCTATAGGTTCGAGCCCTATTTAACCAGAATCGTTGAAAAAACGGCTAAGAACGAGCCCGAACGAGCCCTATCGGGCCTAATTTGAGTGCTCCGCTCACGCAACGCCCACTCTCTCAAAGGCTACCGATAACGTTGTCCAACTCAAAATTTCAGTTCAAGAAGGGGAATCGATCATCAAATGGGGTAAGTTTAGTTAAGTGGGGTGAACTAGAGCCCCCTGAATGTATGCTGTTTCCCTAAAGTCGGGTTTCCAGTTATTTACGGATCAGAGGCGGTTGAAAGGAGTGGGCGTTGCGTGAGCGGAGCACTCAAGCTTAGGGCCGTATGAGGATCTTCTGTGCTTGTTTCAAGCCGTTTTTTAAACAATACTGGTGAAGTTGTACTCTGACTTCTCGATTTCCGCTGAAAACTCGGAGACTGATTTTACCGTGGACACTGCCTTTAATGATGCTCCTCTGCTTATATGAAGGACCTGACTTTGTTTCGCAGATTCCTCCTACCCCCCCCCAAGTCACCTCTAAATCCCTGTGTGTCTGTTATCTAGCAGGTGCTTGTTCTGGTAGAAACTTGTCACGTTTCCCGATTGAAACGGAAGATCTGGTGGTCACAGAAGCGCGAATAAATCAAAAGCTGCAGGAGAAACGCACACTAGCAAGTTAGAACAGCTAGTTTTGTCGTGTTTTTGTTTTGCTTTTATGTGCTGAATGGTCTTTTCAAAAAGTTAGCACTTCAACAGCAGAATTGATTTCGGCAAAACAAGAATTCGCAGAAATTTTGTTGATTGAGGGCGAGCGGACACCAAGTGTTTAGCCGTTCTAACATTGTCCTGTGCGGCTTTTCCCCGACTTTCCCTTAATTTTTACTTCCTTGACGGTTAGGTTTACCTTAGCATGAGAACACCGTGATGTTCAGATCTACCCTCCCATTGGGATAACACAGCAACTGGTTTCAACGCGAATCCTGAATTTAGGATCGACTGAAACAACCGACATTGGGTCAATCAAAGCTCGATTATTCCAGTTTCCGCATTTTCAGTGAATCGGAATCTCCTTTTGAGCAGGACGAAAATTTTCGTTTATTTGAAAAACGTGGAAAAAAAAACGATTTATAGTTCGTATCCTATCTCCAGAAAGCCTCGTTGCAGATTTTATCCCGCTTCTCCCGCCTCAACGCGGCGAGTCCGTCGCGCGCGGTGGTTCGGATAGAAAAGCAGTGCTCTACAGTTCCAAGGGCGATACAATCGGAGCGCGTTAGCGTGCAGCTGCAGATTGTGGCGAGTGCAAGACCATCATTGGGAAAAAACCAGATCGAAAAGTTTCTGAAGTCCATGTAGTAGTTTTTTTTCACAAATTCCTTCTAGTCCTTTCGTAACCAGTTCCCCCTTTATCGATACGAGAAGTAAGCATGTTTCATCTAAAGATCTTTCAGCTATGATAATTATTCCGCACAGAGGTACGTTATTCCTCTGGGTGAACAAAGCAGTGAATAGATGAATTTACTAATAGAGCAACCAGTTGGAAGATTCATCTAAGGTCGCGAATTGAGTGCACATTGCAGTGCGCACCAGCGTGCTCAGATTGCGATCATCACGATATGAGAAACTCGTTCGGATCTCGCCGCGGCGCGACTAGCCTGGGCCTCATCGGGAGAACTGCTGGCCCGCCTATCAAAGCAGATTCGCAGCTTCCCCCCATCCAGAGATTGACGGTCTTCATTAACTCTACTATTGAAAAAAAATTAAAAATCGAGTTCGTCGAAAATTCTGAAAAAATTGAGCTGCCGAAGTGAATCCCACACTGACAGAACCACAGATATTTTCCTTTGGGGTTGAGCAAGATAGATAGAGTTAATGGCCACAACTGGACAAGAGTTTGTTGACGAGTTATGGAGTTCCTCCACGACAAATTCACTCCGAATGATGCTCTGATAACGAACGTGGAGGCGGTGTGGAAAAGGAATTAGGAACCGCAGGTAAGCGCATCAGACGAGGCTCAGATATAAATAAGGATGACCTTATAATTTTTTTGTCAGATTGCAGCGGTCGCTGTAGCCAACGTTTGTCGTCCACTTCATCTTTATCGTCATATTCACAGGAGTCTTCAGACCTATCACCTTGTCCAATCCGCACATTTTCTTCAGAAAATGCGTGTCTCTAGAAGGAAATAGCGAAGGCTACGGAGGAGGCTAAAAAGGCACAGTTGCGCAAGAAATATAAATGGCCGTCGCTGCTGAGTGAACCCTATTGCCGAAGAGGATACAATTAGGGTCATCCGTCATGGTGACTTCTGGAAAAGTGAACACAGAAACGGAGAAAATGCGCGCTCCGGTCAATGTCGCCGCTAAGGTTCGAGCCTTGCGCACTGAGAATGTACGCAAGTAAGTAAGCAAACTTCACCCACAGGAAGCTACCACTCGCCTCCTCTGGCCTCGCGCTCGTTCAAGCTGTGAATGGAGAATCACGGGCCAATTCTTTCAAATTGGGATTAGACTAACAATCAGTGTTAGCAGACTGGAATTTTATTGAATGTTCTGCATCTTCTCGCAGTTAGCTGGAGTGAAGACAGGAAAGTTTGAAACTAGAAATTCGGATCTGTACAAGCAACAGGTCATGGAACTTCTTGAAATTAATCCACGACCTGAAGATGTGTCGTCAGGAAAAAATACGAGTTACAATACGAGTTACACGACGACTGCGCGAAGTCTGTGACAAACTACAGGCGACTACCAATAAAGACCATCTAGTTTTGCGATTAGCGAAACTCGCCCCTTCTTTAATCAGTTTTTATATTAAAACCCTGCTTTTAATTGATATTATTTACGTTTCCTTCCTGTAAGGGAGAACCAACGAAAAGCCATAAGCTTAATCCGAGCACGGATAGGGATCTCTCCTAGGTAAGATCATGTCACCAGTAGCAAGCCAAAGAGAAAAGTATACGCTTTCTGGGCATCGAGTCGAAGTTTTTCGGCTTTTTCAATGAAATCGGTTCTGCTTTATCTCTTTCCGCTGACCTCCTCAAAGTGGAAGCTGGGAATTCTTCTAGGAGCTGATTCATATCGCTGACGTTAAAGTTGCGAAAGAGATCGATCCTGCTCATACTGGTGAAACGTATTTAATGATGGACGCAGTCAAGTCCTACAGTTGTTTTCTGTCCTGACAAGGGATGCCCTTCCAATTTAGTATAGGGCCAAAAACGATCTTGTTCTCCTTGTTGGGGCCGAAAAGTAAGTATCGACAAGGAAAAGTGGGCCGCAATCATTCCGATCGCGAAACCAGTGAAACGCAGGATAGAATGAAACTCATTGAGAAGGTGGATAAACTTAAAGGCAGTGTTCACGATAAAAAAATGTGTTTCAGTTTTCACTAGAAAAGGGTAGTGGAGGGGCTAACTGTAATCCTAGCGTCGAAAGAACGCATGAAAACGAGCCAGGAAGAGCTCATAAAAAGAGCCCGAAGTTGCCACTTCGAACGCAAGGCAAACCCCAAGAGCGCATCACACGCCCACCGACGTAAACAAATAAATGCTCGAAATCGCGAGATGAGCGATGATTTCCAATCATTAGCCCCGTTCTTCCCTTCATTCTCGACTTCTCTCTTCACTCAGGTCAGCTCGCATAGATCCACTGCAAAAGGCGGAAGTTACAAGCCTCGGACAACTCGTCCACCATGTTTCCTTAGCTCAGTCTTTGAGGGACCATAACTCCGTTCCCAGATGGTCTTGTACGACATCAGAGACATCATTGGAATCAGCATGGCGCCCTTTTCAAGATAAGCTGAAAAACAGAAAAACGATTTTCATCGTGAACACTGCCTTTAAAGCGCAGCTGAATGAACTCAAAAACGCCGCAAAATCGAGCCAGGCTAACTCGTATCCATGGGGAAGAAACAAGTGAAACCAGAAGAAAGGCATCGAATTCGAAGGAGTGATATGTTGAAGCCAAGGAGCAACAAGGCCATTTAAAAGAGATGAAGAGCTTAGAGTAGGTGTATTATAGAATATATACAAGGAATATCCTGTGTTCAATACCTGCCAATTAAAATTCGCTATTTTCGATTGGACGATTTGGATGTTATGGAATGTAGATTTATGAGTTTCCCAGAATCGAAATGTCTATCAATGGCGTCAGCAAAGCTAGCCCACAGTCAAACAGATTTTGTCAAACTTCTCTTAAACAAATCTCAACGCTTACACAGCTTGATGCCATGCAGTGGGCGGACGACGGCTCATGCCCTTGAGGAATTGTTCTATGAACCACCAAAATCTTCTACTGTCATCACGATGAAGCACCTGTGGACGAGACATCATTAACAAATATATCAAGCTGTAGACCCACCAACAGCTTTGGTGCTTAAAAATGTCATACCGTCGACACACATGTGTTCCAAGCTGTGTAGGCATCCGCGTTCATATAGTCATACAATTGATCCACAGCCGGCGCTAACCATTGCCACATCTCATTAAGAGCCTTGAACCCGTAATATTTTGTTCCCATCATCATGCCAGCAAAGATGTCAGCGGCCACTCCCTGATGGGATCGCTGAAATTATCACTTCATAGAACCTTTCTCAATGACTACCATTATCTATGGCTGCCCGTTACCTGACGAGATTTCAGAAGTTCTTGAATTGTCTTTGTTACATGAGTGAATAGAAGCTTACTGTCGGGAAAGTTCCGCAAGAGGTACTGAAATTCAAATTGACAGTTTCAGAATGATGAATCTATTGTTTCTCAACCGAACTTCTACCTTTATGATCAGTACAGTGCTATCTTTAACATCACATAGGTCATTCTTTTCGATAAGTAAAAATATAATCCATTTCCTATACATCTTAATATCTTCGAAAGCTGCCACAATAGCTTTTTCGCAGTCGTTTAGTGATGTTCGGTTTACTTGAGGTTTGCTTGCGTACACGACCGTGCTTATCGACCTGTGAATTAGAAACACTCGGACAAAGTTAACAGTATACAGTGCGAAGATGGCAGGAAACACCTGCTCAGCAAAGGAAAATAGTAAAAAAACTAGTAGCGTGCAGCAGAAGGAGCGATTCGACACAACGTACACGCCTTTTTCGTGGTAGTAGACCTCTTCCGAACCCCTCCGATTATCGCAACTGATGTTGAACCCTGTACTCACCTTCGCCGATTCAAATATATGTAGACAGGTAGAAAGCTGATATTCTAGAGCACTCACTTCGGCCACTTGTAGCAACCAAATTGTTTGGAGAAGAAAGCCGTATTGTTCCATTTCTCCTCCGTATTCGGCAAGTTGTTTGAATCATAAGCCATACAGAGGTTGTCAGGTCGAATCCCGCATTTCAACGGAACAGTTTCGGGCGGCTAAAAACAAGGAAATTTTGTGGAAATCATCTGTATACCAATTTGAAGTAGACCACCTTTTGAGGACAAGGCCAGTTCATTCGGAAGGTACGAACTTTATTCTTCTTCAGCCAATAGGCTAACTCTTCCGCACTTTGCTCGCGATTTGCGAGTTCCTCGTCTGCTATTTTAGACAGCATTATCTTAAAAAGGAAATACACTGTCCACCCGAAAACAATGGCAGGAGCGCGAAGCAACATGTGTATCGGATATCCGGGATCTTTCATATCTATAGGTTCACCTATGAATTTCGTAATTTTGTGCTTCGCTCTAGCTCAAACGCTCTGCGGTGTTCACATATAAAATCAGCATCCTCGAAAGCGGAACCTGAGATTCAGATTTGGTACGACTTTTGAGGATTGAAAAAAGATTGAAAAACACCGGTTTCAAAACTATAGGTCGACTAAATGAAATCAAAGCTTTATCACGACAACTAGCAATAATCGGCGATCTAGTAACTTGTCTGTCCTCCATGATTCAAAATAACTTCAACGAATAGCTTCGGCATGCTCTGGACCAGATTTTTGATCACGGTGGGTTCCACTGATATCCATGCGTTCGCGATTGACTTCTTACGCTCGTTGATTGTGGCGTCATTGTAATTCTTGTGCACAATGATGACCCAGAGGTTCATAGGATCGAGACCAGGCAAACACGCAGACCAACCGAGAACCTCTATTTTGCTCCTTGCAAGCCATGTTGACGTCGACCGACTAGCATGGATAGAAGCGTTGTCGTGCATAGAAGTGGAGGCCTGGTGTCGATGTCGTCGGATAAAGGGCAGAAGACGATCCTCTTGAACCATCTGGTAGGCCTCGGAGTCCATACGACACGAAACGAATGCAAGCTCGAGTTGACCAGATCCGCAGAAGTCACCCCAAACCATGAGCGATCCACCACGACCGCTGAAGTTGCGTCACGAGAAGACGCGCTGGCTTCCGTAGATCACGCCAGTAACCTCTTCCACCATTCAGTCGTCCAGACTGAGCATTTTCCGTCGCTACAGATCATTTGAAGCGTTCAGAATATATGTGGCCACGTAGCAGCGTATGAGCAGAATCGCTTTACACTTGACCAATCCCTTGTGATGTTTCGGGTAGCAAACTGGATTTCCGCTTGTCTTGGCACACGCTTCAATATTTCTCTATTGAGGTTTTCTTGCGACTGAACTGCCCTCAAAACCGCACTTTTGCTCGTCGAAAGCGAATGTTCGCTGCGCAAACAGTTGAGACTAATCGTCGAGTTCGATAGAAGACGCCCTATCCGAAAGCAGCCTCGGACGGCCTCCAGGGTTCTTCTTCCGATATTGCTCAGGACTCCTTAGGTAGTTGTTGATACAATTTTGCGATTGTCCAGGATGCTCCGCAATCTTCCTTCTCGACCATCCAGCCACGTTGAGCGCTTCCGTTTGATATTGTTTATCCGACGACAGGCGATCTCCACGAGGCGTACCAAGCACGACGTTGAGGGAGTCCGTATGTAGCCCCCATCTTCCAGCCTCACTTGCACTAGCAAATAAACGGGAATTTTTCTTCGATGGACCTACTCAGGAAAACCATCGCTCCGAGCGGGACCGGCTCCTCCCAATTATGGCGTCATCGCCCGGACAGCGGCCGAGGGGCCAACTGGCACCGCGGTCCCTGTCCGGTGCCAGTTCGCCCCTCCGTCGCTCTCCGGTCCCTCTCGGGGCCACGGCGGTGCCAACGCCAGAGATAGAGAGACGCGGGATTGGTTGTTCTTTCAGTGATAACGTGCGAGCCACGTTATCATTCAAAGAACAACCAATCCAGCGGGTATAAAAGGCGGCTCGCCTCGTTTAGACGGGTAGTTGGCCTTTCGAGGCCACTCTTGAGAGGTGACCTCGGATCACTCTCAGGATAACAATTTTTGGCGGCAGAGGGGATCCCCCATGGCCCGCGGTGGGGAAGGCCCTTCTCATTGCGGACCATGCTGGGATGGTATCCTTGTTGCGGCCTGTGGCAGGATTAACCTCCTGACCCACAGGCTGTAACAGGTACCTTATCCTCTTAACAGGCTTAATCCTCTCCAAAAGAGGCGGAAATAAAGAAAAAATAGCAATTCGAAAATCGCCCGAACAGAGACTGCACTGCCAGTTGGGACCGAAGATCGCTCCGAGCGATACTGCTGTGGCCCGCGTAGATGGCTAATTTTCGCTCGGAGCGAAGAGGCAGCGCCGCTCGAGTAGCTCTCCGGTACCGCTCGGAGCGATGGTTTGCCTGAGTATATGTAGTTTTGAATTGGTCATAATTCCGTCTTTTTCCTGTAGCTTGCCAACCGAGATAGTACAGATTTATTCGGCTAACGTTTCGGCGTTATCGCCTTCTTCGGAGCCTGGAAATCGAAAAAACATTCAGGAAACTACCCGATCAAGCGCTATTTCATTCCACAGGGTTTCACTCAGTATGCGGCCGCAATTGCGGCCAAAAACCCAAATATCAATCGCATGGAGGAGCGCATCGCAGTCACTCAAGAGTTGTCACCGTACTTTGACCTGTGTGGGTTTGGGGACACGGATCAGCCACAAGCACTGCCTTGAGGTAATTAGTCCGCCACAGGCATTACCTTGAGGTAATTAGTCCGCTACAGGCAGTACCTAGAGATAATTAGGCCGCCATGGGCAGTATCTCGAGGTAATTAGTGTTGTATATAAGGCTGTCTGTCTTAGGCCCTAGCACTGGCTCATTCCTCTCCATCTGTGTCAATCTGAGGGTGACTAGTTGAGCGTCTCGGCTCACAGTCTAAGGTTGGTCTCTTTTTCCCTTGCATATGATTGCTTCGTGAGTGATCTGGTTACATACTGAGTGAAACCCTGTAGAATGAAATAGCGCTTGATCGGGTAGTTTCCTGAATGTTTTTTCGATTTCCAGGCTCCGAAGAAGGCGATAACGCCGAAACGTTAGCCGAATAAATCTGTACTATCTCGGTTGGCAAGCTACAGGAGAAAGACGGAATTATGACCAATTCAAAACTACATATAGGTCCATCGAAGAAAAATTCCCGTTTCTTTGCTAGTGCAAGTGAGGCTGGAAGATGGGGGCCACATACGGACTCCCTCAACGTCGTGCTTGTTACGCCTCGTGGAAGTCGCCTGTCGTCGGATAAACAATATCAAAAGGAAGCGCTCAACGTGGCTGGATGGTCGAGAAGGAAGATAGCGGAGCATCCTGGACAATCGCGAAATTGTATCAACAACTACCTAAGGAGTCCTGAGCAATATCGGAAGAAGAACCCTGGAGGCCATCCGAGGCTGCTTTCGGATAGGGCGTCTTCTATCGAACTCGACGATTAGTCTCAACTGTTTGCGCAGCGAACGTTCGCTTTCGACGAGCAAAAGTGCGGTTTGAGGGCAGTTCAGTCGCAAAGAAACCTCAATAGAAATTGATAGCGTGTGCCAAGACAAGCGGAAATCCAGTTTGCTACCCGAAACATCACAAGGGACATCACAAGGGTTGGAACAACACAAGGGTTTTGGCCGCAGTTGCGGCCAAAAACCCAAATATCAATCGCAAGGAGGAGCGCGTCGCAGTCACTCAAGAGTTGTCACCGTACTTTGACCTGTGTGGGTTTGGGGACACGGATCAGCCACAAGCACTGCCTTGAGGTAATTAGTCCGCCACAGGCATTACCTTGAGGTAATTAGTCCGCTACAGGCAGTACCTAGAGGTAATTAGGCCGCCATGGGCAGTATCTCGAGGTAATTAGTGTTGTACATAAGGCTGTCTGTCTTAGGCCCTAGCATTGGCTCATTCCTCTCCGTCTGTGTCAATCTGAGGGTGACTAGTTGAGCGTCTCGGCTCACAGTCTAAGGTTGGTCTCTTTTTCCCTTGCATATGATTGCTTCGTGAGTGATCTGGTTACATACTGAGTGAAACCCTGTAGAATGAAATAGCGCTTGATCGGGTAGTTTCCTGAATGTTTTTTCGATTTCCAGGCTCCGAAGAAGGCGATAACGCCGAAACGTTAGCCGAATAAATCTGTACTATCTCGGTTGGCAAGCTACAGAAGACTATTTGCTATTATATCGACACTTACGATGCCGAGATTTATCGAAAGTCGTACATGGTTATTCCGTCTTTCATTCACGGAAACTTGATAAAAAATCATGGATGAGCAGGATTTTCTTCGCGGTTTTACAAGATGAAGATTCCGATGGTAGCGCCCACAGACCACCAAAATGTACGGCAAGCCCGGAAATCCGAGATTCTCGGGTGTATCTATAGTTATGAAACGCAGTGTACATATACATATGCTATCTATTGGATATTCAGTGAAATTCAATACGATTCGGTTATTCATGAATTGAGGCTAACACGAATCTCATCGGCTGCATACACGCTTGCAAAAGTGGTTGATTAAGAGACTATAGCGACTCCTGCAAGCTTTACGAGGACGTTTGCGTCGTTGAAAACGTCGAAAACGAGCCAGAGTGACAGCACTCAAGCAAACGTTACAGTGTGCTTCTAGGGACAAAAACATTTTCAGAATTTTAACTGGAAACAGGGGGCCTTAGCGCCCTCCGCAATGATATTGCTGATTAATGACTATGAACGAGCCATTTATAGTCCCATACGGCCCCAAATCCTCAATGGCCAGCGTCTAACTGAGGATGGAGCGGGTAAGGCACACTCATAATTGGGGGCCGTCTGGGACTACCAAGGGCTCACTTTCAGCCGCCATTTTTTGACAGGGTGGCTGCAATCAGCCTCGGTCCCTTCCATCCGAGGCGAAAATGCGACGAAGACTGCTCTTATGGCAAACCTTTCCTTTCCGAAGGCGGGCACTGCAGGAAATTCGGCTGGGTTTACGTTTTTGGAGGGTTAAATTGGTTGATGGAGGTCAGTTCACCTGAATTTTATTGCAGAACTACCGCTCTCACATAACCGGCACAACCGGCGAAGGTGATGCAGCAATGAGTCTTATACTTATTGATCTGTAGCCGATAGCATCTTAAGTCCTGTCTGCAATTTTAGTCAAGCGAATCGACGAGGCGTAACCATTGCGCCAGGCCGTGCGGCGTCCGCTGCTCAGCGAGGTTCTAATCGCGATCAACGACATACAGCCGGAGCCCCGCCCACTGACTAAACTAAAGTCGCCGACCCTTTCAAGTTGGTGTTCAACTTCATGAGAAAATATTCCTTGCTAATCTTCACCCTAGTCTAAAGGCAGCTCGCTCTGCTGCAGATTGTTTTTTCGAATCGTACTATCTTCTGCACTTTCATTTGACCTGCAACCTTTTGACATAAGGCTTCCGATGTATTTTTTCATGAGTAGAATATGCATTGAACTACAGGTACTACTGGTTTCCATTGTAAACAATCACCTTAATTGTCTCCAGTCCAGCTTTCTCCATTTGACAACTCCAGAGCATTCTGCGGCAGAGCTTGACACGTGTGTGCAGGAGATCTTTTCTCTCATACTGCTTGAGCAGCATACCCACCAACTCTTTGCCTGCTCTAAAATATTTAATCCTCTGTTACGCGTATCCTGCATAGGCCCTCACAAACAATTCCAAAACAATCCTTTACTAAATTCGGCAATTGATCCATTGATCACCGCCGAAAACGAACTTTGAAAAGGACTATGGAAGAGGTTGACGGGAAGTATATTGCTCCATGCGGTGTAGTCATGACCAAAAAAACGAAAAAAATAGACAGCAGAGAAAATCACAAGGAGTAATCGTTTTAGGTATACAGAAGCCGATAAATTAAGCTGTGGGCATTTACAGTAATATCGGCCCCTGTCAGAGTTGGTGCTATTTGCATCTGTAACCCACCAACACCCCCCCCCCGCCCAACACCCACCAACACCCACCCGGTCGACACGTACGATTAAAATGATGGTGTGAGGTTGAGAAAATAACCCGATGTATCCGACTAGAGCCCACCGGAAGTGATGACGATTATCACGAGGCTAACAGGATTGCACCTGTTCAGAGAAGTGAAGGAGGGTAAAGTGAAGAACCGAAGGTAGCGGGTGGATAGCTTTCTAGTGATACAAAGTTTCATTATCGGCCCGCCCACCTTGTGATTCTCTCACCTCCGTCATCCACGTATTTCGTGGATGTCAACAACGTCGGCCACACCGGGTGATTTTCTAAACCTTACCCCCATCATTCTAATCATACGTATCGACCGGGTTGGTGTTGGGGAGTGTCGGCGGGATACATCGGGTGTTATTTGCATCCTATTTCCAATGCTTCTCGTGCGTATCGACCGAGCTGGATACGTCGGCTACACCAACTCTGACAGGGGCCTTCACCAGCGGTTAGCGGTCGCTTTCTCTTCGAGATCTTCTTATCACCAGTTACATGTAGTAGGCTAAACCCTAACGCTTTGCAGCTGTTGATAATCGGAATCAAGGGCAGAGAATTTCAAAATTTTTACCTGCCTAATTAAATGAAAAATAGTGTTTCCCTATTGCGGTCAATTCCTTCTATCTCAGAAGGAAAAGTGTGCTTTTCATGTGCTGAAAATGTGGTTTTTGATCAAATCTCGTGAGCTCGATTAGCGTATATGATATGCGAATTACAATACCTTTCATAGTCTACGGAAAACGACGGAAAACGAAGAATTCAAATTCGATCCGTGAACACTGCGTCTAACAAGGGAGCCACTATTCGTCATAGTAACCATTACAAATGAAATGTACTTTTCTAGAACCATTTTCGGACGAAAAGTCCGAATGTGCCCATCGCAGCCGCCTAGACCCAATCTGAGAGAATTTATGAGCGTTTTCAAAGCTTTCGGCAAGGTAAGGATGGAATTTTTTAGGTGTGTTTAAATTTGTTTCCGGATTTTGCTAAAAACATGTATGTAAGGGTACTCTGGGGTGCTGGACACGAATCTGGGGTTCGCTTGTCGAATTTTCAAGGTTTACTGTAGGTTACGGTAGGTAACATGTCATTTAGAATTCAAAACCTCCCTTATTAATTCAATAATCGTGAAGTGGACATCGAATTCGTATTCAGCACCCCAAATAACCCGCACATAGGAACTTTGAGACGAATCTGAGATTTTGACCAAACTACCGTACCGTACCTTAGTCTACCCCTAAGCTGTGAAACATCGATAAACTGACACCAGATTCGTGTTGAGCACTTCTAATAACCCCCAGAAGAACGGTTTGAGCCACATCTGTCTCCACATTCCGGAAATCTTCAAAAGTCGATTTAGCCGTCAATTTTTTCTGCCGGTGGGAAGCTTTGAAAAAATTCAGTCGAAAACTTTCGAAAAACGACAAATGAACCTCAGACTCGTAATCAGCACCCCAAATAACCCGCCCCCCCCCCACCCCTTGCGAATTTCAAGCCAAATCTGGAATATTTTCCTGAAATGCTTCGAGAGATCAATTATTGGTTAAAATGAACGCCCAATCCGTACAAGACCGAACGCTTTCAGTCTGCGCAAAGTTTTGAAAATGCTCCTTCACCCAAAGTTTGCCTAGGAGGTAGTTTCGGGCGCTGAACTCGAATATTAGGTCCGTTTCCGGATTTTCTTAAGAATAATGCGCTTTTCGGAGGGTACAATAGATACGAGAATCAGAGAAAAAACGCCTATAACTTCTTCCATAGTGGGTCTAGGCAGCTGCGATGGGCATATTTGCACTTTTGGTGCTCCCTAGAAAAACACAATTAATTTGGAATGGTTAGTATGACTTATAGTAGTTACCTTGTAAGCTTATTCTCCAGACGATCTTCTGAGGTGAAGTAGATTTGGACTAGGCTTACAACAGCAGCATGACAGCAGAAAGCGACAATGCGCTGCACTAGTCCTCCATACTGATCCTAACTGTTCTATGTCAGTGTGTCGTCCGGTTCATTTTTGTGAAAAGCCGAGACGCATCTATGCGACATACGTGGCATGCGCAATAGTAAGAACGTAAGAAAATGATATTTTTGCATTCGCGCTTCCACGGTAGCCATATGTCACGTAGCTGTGGCTCGGCACCCTACACAAATACAGGCCATAAAACGGCCAAAGTCTCACCGTCGACTGCGTACCTGCGCTGCGCGACAGCACGGTGTCGGAAGCTGAAGACGAGTTTTGCCGCCGCGCGCGGTTTCGGCCGCCGCGCGTGAGGCCGAAACGTCGCGCGGCGGCCGGAACTCGTCGCGCGGCGGCAAAACTCGTCTGCTTCCGACGCGCGTGCGGTCGCGCAGCGCGTGGTACGCAGTCGACGGTGAGACTTTGGCCGTTTTATGGCCTGTACAGTGCGTTTCATAATTATAGCGACACATTCCAAAGCACCGGTATTAAGGTTCAAACGAACTTTCATTGGACGGCGTGGTTACCATTGATCTCAGCGCACCTGAAAATACCTCACCTTCGAAATGGCCGCTTCATAATTATAGCGTCATTTTATATTGGACATGCTCCTCTCGTAGATTCCTCAGAACAGTTCCTGTTTCAAGTATGGTGTAAGTAGAGGCATTTATTCTTAACATATTCCGATCATGTCGCACGGTAGAAAACTCTGAGGGCGAGAAGAGCCAGGTTCTTGTGCTGCACAAGGCCGGGGTGAGCACTAGAAGGATTTCAGGGGTAATTGGTCCTCAAAGGGCCACAATTTACCGATTTTCGCATGGTCCTGAATTTTGTGGTTCTAAGAAGGGCACTGGGAGACCCAGAAAGCTTTCTGGTCAGGACGAAGGCCGAATAGAACGGCTCATATCGAACTCGGCCATCACGGTAAATGAAGTCCGAGCTGAACTTCCAGCGCCAGTGTTCAAGACGACAGTGTGGAGGGCGATAAAACGCAACCCGAACAACAAGCACTCTCGAATGTGTCCAGCACCTCGCCTCTCAGAGTCACACAGGGCAGCACGACTTCAATTCGCCAGAAAGAACATGACTGCTGACTGGTCTCAGGTGACTGGACTGGTAATTCAACTGGGTTATTACGGAGTAGACATTGCGTTTAGGTGATTTTTTGGGCGAGAACAGTTCAATCTGGATGGACCCGATCGATTCACACACTATTGGCGAGATCTCCGCAAGGAGCAGAAGTACTTTGCCAAACGGAATTTTGGTGGTGGCAGGCCTATGGTATGGGGTGGCTTCTATGAAGGCGGTACGCTTCAGATCACCTTCACTTCCAATAGAATGAATTCCACCGACTACCAAGAGGTGTTGCTAATTTACCTGCTGTCTTTGCTTGCCCGACTACAGCATGAAGGTCTCTTTTTCCAGAAAGACAATGCGTCAAAAAAATGCAAGTCGCTCCACTAAGACGAGGTTGGAGGAGCATAACGTTACCGTTAAGGACTGGCCAGCCTGTTCCCCTGACGTAAACCCCGTCGAGAATATCTGGGGAATCTTTGAACGTCGAATATACGGTGGAGGCGAAGCGAACGAGTCAGTTGAGGAATTCAAGAGAGCCGTCATCAATGCTTGGAGCAACTTGGACACAGAAGTGCTTAAACTGGTCCACTCCATGCCATAACGAGTTTTCCAGATCATTTCTAGGCATGGAGGAGTGATAGACCATTAAAGTGTTTTATAAAGTTTTTATTCTTTATTAAAGAGTTGAGCAATCATTTTGAAGGTGAAGTGCCAGATAATTCTTGTTTCCTGAAATATTTTGCTGTCAAATTTTGTGAAAAAAGGTTTTCAGGTGCGCTGAGATCAATGGTAACCATGCCATCCAATGAAAGTTTGTGCGGGCCTTGATCCCGGTGTTCTGGAGGCTGTCGCTATAATTATGAAACGCACTGTGGAACGACTTTTCCATCTTCGCCTTCCTGATGTGTTTCCAACCTAGGCGAGCAACTCAGTAATGAGAAAATCCATCTTGCTGCCTATCAGCCACAAATTGATTTGGAAAAACACAAAAAATCACACAACCTAGGAAGTGATTGGAGGGCGATCAAAGTGTCTGACTGTCGTGGAAATCTACATACTTTTTGTTCTTCTCTTTCTTCTCAAGCTGCGCCTTCTTTGTTGATTCTATCGAGTCCTTAGAATTGAATTTCGCCCATTCCCCCGTCTTTGGTAGTTTCTCAAACATCTTCTCACACAGTGCGATGAGCTTTTTGCAGACCTTGAGTGAGATACATTGCAAAAAAATCACATGTTAATCTCGACATGATTAGATTCAACTTACGTAATGCTTAGTCGGTGTCTTCTTCATGTTTCCAATCTGGTTCGAGACCTCTTCGTAGGCTTCTAGTAAAGACGCCATATCGATGGTCTACAACGAGATGAAATTTCAGATGCAGAAAATCCACTGATAATTAATCGATCCTCTACTACATTACATTCATGTTGAGCAACGCTTCCCAGATTTGAGTGATCGATAGCACGGTTGAGCTAGTTGCCATTTTCGATTTCCAGATTACTATAAGTGACCCCTGAATACTGCAAACTTAGTACTGATTTTATGTAGATGCTGTTCAAGGTGCAGCCCACCCTAAGTTTCTCCTTCGTCGACTTCGGATCGGTCAAGACCTGAGCAATCCTCGGAATCATAGCTTCTTTAGAGTGGATGTACTCCGTAAACACAAGGAATAGCTCCGTTTGAGCGGCAAATCGCACCTGCGTATAATGCCTTTAAGCGGGCTCTACAGCAATCTTTTATTTAACTCTTCCAGGAATTTCAGAGGTTTTCTTACCTACGAACACAGAACAGATTGCAGTCTAATTTTCCCACTCATGAAAAATCGATGTAGCGCCCGTAGCGCGTTTCCGTAACTTTTTTTCGTGAACCTTATTTGTATCCAGTTAATGCTAAGATAACAAGGAAACATACCTCAGAGTATGCATTCAACGCCAACCTTATCAAAATGCCGATAACACGCAGATGGAACACAGTTAGCGCGCTTGCTGTGGAGGTGGCGTTTTTCTGAAATCGACAGCTTTCCGCAATTTTTTGGACGCGTCTTACGTATGACGTTTGTATCGATTCCTCAATTTTGATTAGAGTGCTAAAACTTTATATTAGCTTCCGAAGTTGTTTTAGTAATATACTGATTTCGTCACACTTCCATTCCTTTTCTTGTAGTACTCAATGTTTTCCAGCAAGAGTGTGAGCGCCCAGGCCGGAAATAGCAGCGTACCACGGCGGCGTATTCCGCGACGATCCTTATCTTTTCAGTTCTCTTTCTACCCTTGTGCCTGACGGACGAATTTGGCTTGACCGAATTCCTATTGGCGGCTATCATGCTCTGACGCGGTTTTTAATTTTCCTCTCCCATATATATATATATATATATATATATATATATATATATATATATATATATATATATATATATATATATATATATATATATATATATATATATATATATATATATATATATATATATATATATATATATATATATATATATATATATATATATATATATATATATATATATATATATATATATATATATATATATATATATATATATATATATATATATATGTCTCAAGAGCGATTGCATTCCGGAGAAAAAGACAAAAGGCGTTTCTTAAACTTCCGGTGGAGCGTGTGCAAGGTTCCACACACGCACTGACCCTCACCAGATGTAGTGATATTTGAATTTACGTAGAAGAAATTTGGAATGAATTGACTAGTAAGAAAAGTTTTAGCCTCAGAGCATGGTTGCTAGTCATATAAACGAAAGAAGGGTGGTCATACGAAAGCCGATTGCTGTTACATGTGGTGGGAGAGAACAGATAACAGGGGTATCGCCACAGCAACCGTGGTGCATTAGGGTAGCAGCGGTTACATATGAAGTGGTGAACGTGTTTGCCTTGGAATAAAGCCATAATAACTAACCATATGGCACACATATGCTGATGACTCGTAAACATAAGCCGGATAGTTCTTCTTGACCGGATCCGTTAAATTTGTGAAGATCTCGTTCTGCTCGCCGACTGCTGCCTGCAGCTCGCTCTGAAAGAAAATACCCTTTCGGAGGGATAGCCAAAAAAAAACGGGAAGTATTCACTCTCCTCGAGTGCGCCAAAACGCTTGCAATTCAATGTTTTTCCTAACGTACAGTCGCGGCGCTACCACATGGCAGCGTCCCATTATGATAAAGTCGCGCTGCGGGATCACGTCGCTTTCGCAGTCGATACGCTGTGTGGTGGAGGTCCCGCAAGTAACGGTGGTCGCTTTGCGATTGAGCTCTCCGCTCAAAACGCAAGATCCCACGAGTTTTGCAGCCATGGTGTCCTAGCTCTTGTTGTCCGTGGGAGCTGAGGTCGCATGCTGAGGTTTTGCTTCTTTTTGATCCCCATCTTGGTTAGCCTTGACCAGATTAGAGTACTTTTTTGGTGTTTCGTGTGAAGCTAGACACTATTTCTAATTGAGGGAACTTGGTTGCAGCTCGACCATGTTGGATGGCACGAACCTGAACGTCACCGTAAGCATTAAGCTGGGACCGCCGCCATCCTGGAAAGAGCTCGGCTGCACCTCGCCTCTTCTGCAACTTTATATGCCCGCAACATTATCCATCTTGTAGCTTATTGACGTGTTGGGCAGAAGTATTTCCTTTCAAAACAAACGCACCGAGTCGAGGTAATTCGTGTGCATTATGTAGTGCAGCAGTGAGCATATGATTATGAGCACTTCACAATGCTCTCGCTGAGAAGTCTCGACATGGTTGACGACCTTCTCAATCAGTTCAACGAGCATTTCCCGAACATTTCTGCCGCTTGGATGACAAACATCTGCAACAGCCACTCAATAAAAATTTGAAGCTGTATTACGCAACTCGTAAAGTGACTAAACCCATTACTTACCCGACTTGTGAACAGCCGAGTTTGGAATGTTGGCGTTGAACTGCGGGAGAGCTGTACTTTCACTCTGATGCAGAGGTGATGGGGGAAGAGCAAAGCAAGTAGCGCCTCCAGTGAAGATCGAATTTATTATAGTAAAAGACTTTTTCAACTTTTCTCTAAAATGATTCAGTCCGAACCCAGTACGCAGGAAGAAACAAGAACAAGATGTTTCACCTGTCCTCAATCACGGTATGCAGCTCGTCCATCACGGGGAAGAGGAATTTCTTGAGAAACTCCTCAATTATTTGTCTGCCTTGCTCGTTCGGAACGTGCCAAGCCATCTTCATATCCTCCAAATTGTAGAGTCGGCTCCATTCCTGACAATCACATAAGAACCAGAATGGAAGCGTGTACTTCGACACAAATACACTATGATCCTACTCTGATGGGTACCCAATCCTTCAATGGACGGTTGAGATTCTGTCCCAGGTAACGTGAATTTTCTGGATACACTCGAGAAAGCATGTAGAGACAATTCCACAACCCAACTGCTCCGGCCTTAACCATTTCTAGTACTCCTCCATTTTCCTCTCGAAATTGGATTGGTGATTTGCTTGGATGGAACTGAACTTACACTGTAGGCCACTTTACTTTTGCACGTCACAAGTAACTCAATTATTTCAAAACATATATTCTTATGCTGCGTATAATTCTGAAATTTGCTGCAGCTGTATACAGTAAACTTTCGTTTATAAATTCGAGACTATACGACTATACCTCGCTAGTTGTTGATAACAGTGATGAGCCTAATGAGACGAACCACGATGCAGCAACGTCAAGATCTTCAGCCCTTTTCATTTCGGCTAAAAAAGGGTGAATTGGAAATACCGTCTAGCATACAAGGAAAGTGTCTAGAGCGTTAACGCATCTGCGAAAACGAAATGCTTTGTTAGTATTTCTTGGGCATCTGTAAGGAAAGTGTGTACTGCTTCGTCCGGAGCTGTTGTTCCCAAGAAGCTATAGGCTCAAGACGGTCATAACACAAGGCCTATCACTTCTTCCACAGCGAATCGTCATCTTTCGACATTCCGGATTCAGTCTTCATGACAGTTTCAACCCCTAACGTAAACCCCTTCGGAGAAACTTAGGGTGAAAGCACATTTCGCAATATTGAGCGGCTTTACAATTTTTTTTCTTGTCCTACCAATCGTTGACTTAGCGTTTTGTTTTATCAATCAGCTTTCAGAGCTTTCAAGAGAACTGTATTAAAACTGACCTATAATTCCCTCAGAAGGGTTATTCAGGGGTGCTCGTCAAGAATCTGACACCCTTTCATCGACTTTCCAAAGTTCACGACATATTTGGATAAAAGCTCACCATCGGGGTTGGGGAGAAAGGGAGATATTTTAAAGTCAAAACGCGACTGCTGACGATTTCCAGAACCTTACGACTACAAAGGGCATCTCCGTCAGATGGCTGAGCACACATACTGGGCCAGGATTGCACTGATACTTTTCGTTACCTATTACGCTTTAGCGTCCATTCAGTGACGTATGCTTAAACCACCGAGTCGCGCCAACGCACAATTAGGAACGCGAAATATCACTGCGATCCATGCCGACTGTGAGTGACCGCTCTTACGCAGTTTTTGAGACGTTAGCGTTGTTGGTAATTGATAGCACGTGTGGTGGGCATCGTGTATTCCAACCCCTGAAGAGGTGGGATAAACGGAAGAGACGCAGCGAGTGGGCTGTCGCTAGCCTCATGTTGCACCAATCAAGCACCTCGCTCCTCCCACGCTCCCCCGTTCCTCCCGTCACTTCAGGGGTTGGAATACATGATGGCCACCAGGGGTGTGCGTTAAATTTTTTTCGATAACCGTTAATCGTTAATTTTTGAAAAAAAAATCGCGTTAATCCGTTAATGCGTTAACACGTTAATTTTGCATTTCGTTAACAATTTTGAAAACATTACCTGACCACCACGAAAATCGATAAACAACCAGACGTCCCAAAAAAACATGAAACACGTTCCATACCAAACACCGCAGTCAGTACACTCCAAACTTGGAAATCATCTTCATGGATTATTAATACTATCAGCCAGGACAAAAAAACGAATACTCTTCAAGAATAGGAATCCTGACATCCAAAAAAGCATAGATGGATGGAACATTAACGAAATAAAAATTAACGTGATTTCGGGACTTTTTCGTTAACCGTTAATCGTTACTTTTTGAAAAAAAAACCGCGTTAACCCGTTAATGCGTTAACACGTTAAGTTATTAACGCACAGCCCTGATGGCCACCACCCGATTGCACTGTCGATATTGAGTAGTAATGAGTACACTGACGTAAAATTTCGCAATCACCCAGAATGCTCTGGTAATTGTGCCTTTTGTTTTCATTCTGTACGGTGTTTTCGGTAAACAACAATGGAGAAGGGCGCGAGCGTTTGCAATCCTATTCCAACCGATTTTTATGAATTCCTAAGAATCATTCATTCAATTGCCATTCGAAGTAAGCAACTCACGAGTGAGCACGACTCTCAAATTGCGAAGGACATGTTCAGCGAAGTGCTTCCAGAACGAAGGCAACTCCTGGAGAAGTTTGTTCAGTACGTAGTACAATAGTGTTTTTACTCTTTCCTATTCATATCTTACCCATAGTTTCTTTAGTACCCCAACTACTTTCTAAGCTGCTTTTGACTAACACTTTTTCGATGAGGTTCTCAGTATAGTTGTCAATTCTACTAAAGTTTTCTGGGGGGAAAAACGATAACCATTTCGTCTTGTTCTCAGCCTCCGTTACACTCCATGAGCTGCTGCTCTCGGAGACTTTGAATTGAAAGACTCGGAGTAAGGGCCCATAATCGTCAACAATAAAGACAATTCCAGACGTTGAATGAGCCGACTGCTTTGAATAGGTGGAACGACAACGAGAGCGAACTCACGTATGTCATGACCGTTACCATTGAGGAAATCATATCTGTAGCCAAGGAGCTTTCGAACTGGTTCGTCTTCACAAATTGTAACATTTTGTGACCGAGCTTCTGCAAATATGTAATGTTTTATCACTGTGGTGGCCACCTAGACATACTAGAACGTACAGAAGAGACTGCGTCGTTGGCGTTTTTGAATATTGCCGCCAGCAAGAGATCTATGGCTTTCTTCAACACCTTTTCTTCGCTACCTTCTTTTGTAGCTTGGTCCTGTAGTGCAGTATCATAATCATCCATGCGGTACTCTTTTAGCCTATCGAACCTCTCTTCACCTTGAAACTTCCAATGACGGAAGACGAATCTTTTGGAGCCGTAACCGAAACGCATTGAATGATATCGAGAATTCTGAAACTATTTTCTTATTGATAAATGGAAATTACGGATCGTTGATTGATTGATCGGTGAACCTACCTGTCCAGTGTCATCTCTGCTAGGATCGGCAGTCTCACCGACATTTTGCAAAGAGCCTGCTCCTCCCTTGTCAACTTGTGATACTTGATGCAGTCGGAATAGTCAAGTATAGGAACCATGTAGAAAATGAGTGTTAGATTCTGCAAATAATCCGTTTGATACACATAGCCGTTGTTCTCTTCAGGGTGTTTGTGAAATCTTCGAAGGCAAAGCGAGAAACACGGCATGTAGGGCTAGGGATCTTGACGGCGATGCATTCGACGAACGTTCGAGAACCGTTCAAAGACATGAAGGAACTCATTTCCAGCACTATCATATGTAGATTGATTAATGTGCTGTTTCTGTGCGTATTCGCGTGTGCTTTGTCAACAATCTGTGCGTGGACGTATAGCCCACCTTAGCAAAAATGTGCTTTGCCCTTGCCCCAAAATTTTAGAATTGGAGCCCAGAACCACGTTTCCTCTGTTTGAGACACCTGTTTCACCAGGGCGAACGTAGGTATAGCACATAGAGAACGTAGTTCGCGAGCCCTCTTACTCAGTTGCTGTCTACTACGGTCACCGGCGCCCGCTACGTCGACCAAAAAAAGGAATGGAATCATCCATCGTTTAATTCATGGCTACCGCTCAGTCACCGTCTCTGTCATTCAGTCGTCTCACAGATGACGAAACAGGCCTAGAAGACCTCATTGTACCGCTGCTGCGTGCCGTGGTCGACGCAGCACACAAGGGTGTCCAAGTCGGAGGCTTGATAAGGGGAGCTTGGTAACTTCGTGCAATATTTGTGCCCTACTCTGAAGCACTGCGAAGGCGATCCATCAGTAATTGGGAGTAGACCCAGTTCGACATTCCTTTCTAGGGTATTTAGAATTCAACACATGCCCCAGCATTCAAGAGTGTATACATATGTTGATCATCTTTAGTCTTTGAGAGTTCCGACAAGGATCGGCATACAGTTCACCTACGCAATTGCGTTCAGTCCGCAAAGTGCATGCTGATTGCGAAAGCGTGTTGCGGCACGGTTTTGAGAATTCCCGGACAGGGATGTCGGATTGCTCAGGCGGTTGTTTCCTTTTTTTCGCAGCGGCAACATGCTTTCGCAATCAGCGTGCACTTTGCGGGCTGAACGCCATTGCGTAGATAAACTGTAATAATGTTTGCTACCTGACCTATTGTTATGGCCGTGAGACCTAATGCTCTCAACTCAACAAACTTCAAAACGGACGCCGAATATTTGGTGTGACCAAAATACACGGAACAGATTTAGAATACGTTCCACTCACTCCTCAATACATCCACTCGCGGTAAGGGCTTACAAGGGATGGGAACCAGCATCACCCAAACTGCAAGTACCCCTTGACGATAACATTGCGCAAGTGCACGGCAGTACTAGAGAGCCGCCAACATGAAATGTGTAAGAAATTGGAGCTCACACACCTGAATGGCAATGTTTGCTTTAGCAACATCGTTGATGTCGATCCCGTCGATGAGCATTTCCAGTATATAGAACAAGTGACAGCGAAATGTTTTCAAGTGTTCCTTGATATCAAACTTCAACGACTTGCTGAGCTTAGCGAGTGAATACCGCGCTATCGGTGAAGTTTGTGAGCGGATCTGGAATGACAATAGCTTTTTCGTATACAAATCTTCTTGGCATCCGTTCATGATGTCCACCTCTTCCATTTCTGATATCCAATCCTTCTCCATTGACAGTCGTTTGAGGTTCGGATCGTTGTCCTGGGAAATTAGAAACTCCAGTTCGAATAAGCAATTCAGCGTCTGCGTTAGTCGATGCGGCTCGTCAACAGCGAAGATAGCCGGGTAGATGCTGGAAGTCGAAATAGATTAAAAATCTGTCACCAAGTTGACAATGTTAATTATCCTCTTACTGATCGAATACTTTGGAATACACACGGCCAGGGCAAATTGCGCAGAGTATCATAACCATTTTCGCTGGAGCCTGAAGAGCAATATTTGCATCTGGGATAGAGGTGCAGATCTCTACTGCTGCAGCTCACTTTTGAGGTTACGCCGTCCTTGGTGTACAACGAGTACAGTAGCGACGGAAGAATTGCATCAGTAAACTTTGCTATATCGTCATCGGTCAGGTAGAATTGTTTTGGTACCTGAAAGCAGAGTGGCCGATGGGTGTTAGTCGTCGAAAAACTGGAATACTTACGTTGCGTCATTCAGAAACAGACCTTTCATTTAGCATTCAGAATTTTATGGACTAAAGAGCTTCATAATTGAAAAAGTGAGCCTACTTGTCTTTTGTGCTTTTTGATTCGCTCTTCCTTATACCGATTCACCGTTTCTTGTAGAACATTTTGAAGAAAGACGAGAACAAGAAGTGTATGACTGCTCTCATTAGATGGATGCATAAACGGCTCTATTAACTTCATCATTCGCGATAGGTGACGTTGACATCTACAATATTTGAAATAGAAGAGTCAAGTAACTGAGCAATAGAGAAAACATACGATACCGATGCTTAAATAGGGAAAAAGAGCGAAATGTGCAAAGTTGGTAACTCATAATTAGCGGGACACCACCGCGCGCCGATTTATAGAAACGTCATCGCATGATGAAACAACTTTTCCCAAAAAATTGGTATCCTCGTGAGAGGTCGTGCTGAAGACTCTGGTTTTTAAAATCTAGATTGAAGCTTTTTGAGCAAGTTACAAGCGGAAGACGCCTTCGTTTCTCACCATTTCCATTTCGCCACTTTTTCCCTATGATTGCGGCCGTATTGAGAACTATCCTAGGGAGGGGGGCACTCAGGATTCAAGAGAGAAATCAAATGAACAACCGGCTGAAGAGTTAATGATCGAAATAGTTCTACACTGATGTTTTTGAACATTTGATGCCTCTTTAATACATTAATTTTTCAAAAACATCAAAATTTGTCTTCAAAAGGCCTCAGCTTAACTGGATTTGATGCCGATTTGTGCTTACCAGATCATACCCGTTAACGGGTGATTGCTGTTGCGCCTACACAGTTCATGTGTGAACAGCTGAGGAATGCAGGGTGTCGGTAGTGTAATGGTAATACTCTAGCCAGGTAAGCGATAGAATGCGGGTTCGAGTCCTGCCTAACATATAGGTTTTGTGTTCAACTCAGCAACCTTGTAAAATATTTCTCTACTGTTTTTATAAAATCAACGACTGATACCAGCATCAATCATCTTTCATCAGAGTTTTGCTTCATTCCTTTAGGGAAAATCTTGGGTGCTCTCCGCCGTCTAGGATAGGGCCCAGTATTGTATTCAGCACACGGCTGCGTGTAGCGTCGGCTGGACAAAGCCATACCCGACCCGCGAGCGGATTCAGCTCTGGTGAGGTCAGAACCTCAAAATGGTTCAAGCGAAACCCTTGGTAAGAGAGAGAGGGTTAAAGGCACAGTACACCCTCAGATATGAATTTAGAGATTTTTATGTAAATGTGTAGAAGACCCCTCTTGTATAACACGTGCCAAACGCGAGATCTCAATTCCTCCAAATAAGCGAGAGATAAGCGACCACCACGGGCCCGACCCCCCCCCCTCCCCAGCCACCACCACAGGCCCGGCCCCCTTCCTGATTTTCGATCTCAATAGCGGCTAGATGGATGGGTGATTCTCAAACGAGTCGTCGTTCTTCACTCCCTTTCCGATCTATCTCCTCATCCTGTTTTGCTCTCGTGCCGCGACTGCGGGTGGTGGCCATCGTGTATCAACACCCCTGAGGAGGCAGGCGGGAGATAAAGGGGAGGAGCGAGGTTTCTGATTGGACGCAATACGGGCTCGCTTCGGCCCCCGGCAGTTGCGTCCAATCAGGAACCTCGCTCCTCCCCCGTTTCTCCCGCCTCCTCAGGGGTGTTGATACACGATGGCCACCACCCCGCGACTGCGTATTAAGAGAAATACAAGCTTGAAACAATTCGTCCACCAAATTTTCGCCCTCAACATGCAGGCATTTTCAGGTAGCCATATCTCCGTTCGTAGGGGTCTTGGACGATTTCGGAAATACCATTGCGATCAGAGTGTGACCCTCTCCAAGATAAGAATAAAACCTGAAAAATTTTTTCGTGGCTGTTCTGTGCCTTTAGTTACGGCATCGTACGCGTTGATAACCACTCACCGTTTTTTTTTCGGTTTGAGTGATTTTCCGGGCCCACCCAAGAACGTAGGGAAAGTTTGTTGGGTTAAAGACGCCCTATTGTGAAGATGAATGAGGTCAAACGTCTCAAATTTCGTCAAACGATGCCGGCTCTCCGTCAGTCATCTGGCACAATTTGCTGTCAGTCATCATATAAGTAACTGATCCACAATTGATACAGTACAACTGCTGGGAAGTTGGTGGAATATACTATACGATTACGTGAAGAAAGGCTTTTGTTCACAAATCGGTTCCTACTGCACAAATCACCTGAAAGAAAGATGAACGCCATTAGCTCATGAAATCGTTGGTCAACACAGCGATCTCTAACGATCGAATTTTCCTTTCTCAAAAGTTGATTGAGAGATTTTTCGTCTGAAAAATTTCTTTTAAGCGGTTTTCTCGCTGTTCTTTCTTTTAATTTAGCTGTTATATAGGATACTAGAGCTCTCATTATAGTATGTGGAGTTATATAGGGTACTAGAGCTCCCATTATAGTATGTGGAATCTCGAAAACGAAATCCATCGTGAACGATGCCTTTAAAGGCAGTGTTCACGATGAAAAAAGTGTTTGAAATTCCACTAGGAATGGGTAGTGGAGGGACACTCTGTAACGTTAACGTCGAAAGAACGCATGAAAACGAGCCAGGAAGAGCCCAAAAGAGCCCGAAGTTGCCACTTTGAGCGCAAGGCAAACCCCAAAAGCGCATTGCCCGCCCACCGACATGAAAGAATGAAGGCTTGAAATCGTGAGGTGAGCGATGGTTTCCGATTATTCGCCCCGCTCTTCCCTTCATTCTCGACTTTTCTCTTTACTCTGGTCAGCTCGCATACATCGGCGGCAAAAGACGGAAGTTACAAGCCTCGGAAAACTCGTCCACCATGCTTCTCTAGCTCAATTTTTGAGGGACCACAACTCCGGTCCCAGAAGGTCTGCCACGACTCCAGAGACACCATTGGAATCAGCATGGGACCGTTTTCAAGATAGGCGTAAAAGCAGGAAAACGATTTTCATCGTGGACACTGCCTTTAAGGAAAATTTGTCGAGGGAATGGAGTGAGGCCGGTTATTTCTCGGCGGTGTTCTGTGACGTTGCACACAGCATTCGCTGGAGTGTGAAGGCGATTTAACAAAGCCCAATTTCTTTGAAAGTTATACCCCAGTTTGGCCGCTTGCAATCGTGTGTCCTCATCCTCCTAGTGTACAATGCCAGTGTATAAGCACACACCATTTGTATCATGAAGGCGCTAATACTTGCAGTTTTGTCCACGGGCAAATTGCAACAATCGCAGAGTTAGTGACTAAAACTGTGTTCGATTTTCCGTCAGAGATAAGCAGATCGAAAGAACGCCCTGTGCAACCTCATCGACGAAAAAGCTGAGAAAGATAAGCTCCAGTAGGCCCATGAGGACACAAAGGAGGGAGTTTCAACGCAATCGAAGTTCCTGAACGAGCGACCTACTTCCAGCGTACTCTTATCTCAACCATTATTCGTCTAGGATGATGTAAATGCGACTTTCTGCTCATGTAGCTCGTGCTAATTAGTTGCGGTGAATGAGAGTGTGTTAGTGATAATTCCTACCCTCGTATTCCTCCCAGTGTTGCAACGACCACTCTCGCCAAACCACTCAGGCTTGCTGCTCCCGTACCGTCTCCTACCTGCAACATTTTTTTTCATCAGTTCTAGACCAATATTCCGTCATGATACCCTAAGAAGTGCGACTCACCGAAACTTTCCCCTCGCGTATACTCAGACCCATGGCCCGAATCGCGCGAGTGAAAATTGTGTCATAAATTGGTTCCCAGTTCATGAAGTCTGGGTTGTTGAAAGCAAGGCTGAAAAAATCGTTGGGGCATTCATAGAAATTAGGAAATGCAGATGACAACTGCAGTTTAAACTAACGTAGCGAACAGGTTCGGCAATTCCGATCCCCATTTATCACCCATTTCTACAACTTCATACATTTTCCACATTGTGTCGAACCACAAACTAGCGCCATACTTCTTGTGTTCCTAGAGTTGAAGGTTTTCGAGAAAAATAGCTCTGTAACGGAATTTCGCCAACGCTACTTTGTTCTGCCTCACATACTTCTGTTGTCATCTTTACTGGAAGAAACAGGAGAGCGAGGTCGCAGAATTCTTTTGTGGAATACACTGGTGAAAGGTGGACTTGGATCTGAACACCAACTACTAATTTTTGAAACTGGAAAAGCCAACCTTAGAGCAGGATCGGCAACAAACCCTTTCCCAGATTTTCGGCGATTCACTCGGCTTATAGAATCGCTTCAGTCGGAACACACAGTTTCGTAAAGCTTTTCCGTCCACTTCTTCGATTTTTCCATAATTTGCCCCGTAATATAGCTCAAATACAGGCTCCCATCCTAGGGGTAGTTGTTCGTAGCCAAAGTAGGACTTGCTGGAATTTTTATGTTTAATCGATAATTGTCATATGAAACTTCGTGCATGTAACTGAAACAAACTTCATTAGATCTTCGAGTGCTTTTCCTGCATAGGTTATGATCTCAGGCCACTGATTCTTCCTTGTAAGAATGAGGTACATCAATTCCACCAACTGTAGATGTTCCTCTCTCGTGAAACGGAATCCGTATGTTGTTACAAATCTAAAAGTTTTTTTTTCACCGCATGGGACCATCCTAAAAGCAGTGGTCTTGGAATTTCTATCTAGGTCTCTATATGAAGCAGTGTTTCGGGCACTGCATTAAGTTACTAAAAAGAGCAAAAGGTTTTCTTCCTTCTTCCGGACTAAACGACTAACTAGAGCATGATACAATGGGAACTATCGTAGACGTGGGGGTCATTCAGAATTCAAGTCAGAAATGAAGAGATCCACCGATCGGTAACTCTACCAAACGAAATATTTCTATAAATTTCAGTAGCAACATTACCTTACAGCAACATCAAGCATTTTTATAAGGTTTTTCGTTCATTTCTATGAGCAAATCTTGGGTGCTCCCCCCCCCGTCTAGGATAGAGCCACTCTGCAGACTCCTTTACATTCGCTTCTGGCTGAGACCGTGCGACGGCTCTAGGAAACCCATTCCATTTTAAATTTCGACTTCACAACTAGTTGAAGGTAGACCACTCGGAGACAAGGCTACCAGGCATCTCACATCGGCACAAATTTCAATTTTCATAGATGAATCTTGAGTCTATGGCAAGAAAAACTACTTCACTTTCGTGAGAATTTTTGGCCGATGACGAATTATAAATTTGTGGAGCCCTCCTACTAGCTTTGCACCGGAGTTTTCTTAATATGTGAAAACGTGTGGTTGCTGCGAAAGCGAATAATATTCCCCCTATTTTTAGGAGGATTTCGGGCTTGAAACTGGCCGGGGGGCACTCGGTTAGGTGATTACCGTATTTCCTCTAATAGAAGTACACCTCTATTTGAAGTACACCTCTAATAGAAGTACTCCTAAAAGGGAAGGCTGAGTATTAGAAGTACACCTCTATTAGAAGTACATCTAGAATAGAGGTCTGAATATTAGAAGTACGCCCTCTATTTGAAGTACTTCTCTTTTAAAAGTACACCTCTTTTCGGAATGTAACTCCGGTATTGGGGTAAGTGTTTGGCAATTTGAATGTGGCATTTTCAAGAGACCAGTTTGCATGAGATATTTTTTTTTCAATATAATGGGGTTTAAATATCCACAACAACTATTAGCCACCCCTTTCTCTGTCTAAGATTCCTTGTATGAGACAACTTCCAAGTAGACTTCAGCGAACCTCAAATGACCTGAAAAAACAGTGCTGAAACTCGATATTGCTGCTATTCACAGTCAATGCACAGAGTTTTTTTAGGTAATTTACAAATATTGATAATTGATTGGGATTTACATATTCATCCAAAGCTTACTTGTTTTGGACCAAGATGCTGACTTTAACGGTCCTTGAAGAGCCAAGATTCCCCAGCTTTATGAAAAATGAGTCATTCATTTAGAGAAGCCGTTTATACGACGAGGAAACCAAAAGCCACCAATGGTAGACTCTGTGTAGACTCTGTGCATTGTGGACGCCAAGAACTCGCCTCTGGAAGGGCTGTTGTCATGTCGTTCACGAATTGCGCTTTTTCAACCGCTCTGGACGGCTCGAAAGGCGATCAGTTCTCTTGTTTTCGAGCCTAATCCTAGTGGTTTCTCTCTTCCTCGTGAAGCACGTGTCAGCGAAAACGATACCGAACTTACACAATTTTTGGAAGAAATTAACTTGGGAAGGGTGTAAATAATGATTTTGAAAATATGATATCAGTGAATGGGAGCCCTCCATTCGATTGAGCCTAAGTGGCTGAGTGGCTAAGTAAAATTTCAATACATGCACATTTCTGGTGTTATACTGGAAATCTCTGCCGAAAATGTGACCAGTCCTACCACTGGAAAATCAAAAAAATGCGCCGAATAATAGAAGTACACCCTCTATTAGAAGTACACCTCTAATAGAAGTACACCAAAAATAGAAGGCTCAGAATTAGAAGTACAGCCTCTATTTGAAGTACACCTCTAATAGAAGTACATATAAAATAGGGCGTGAGTATTAGAAGTACATGTACTTCTAAAACAGAAAATACGGTATCCATGAAAATGAAAATTTGTGCTGATATCATATGCCTGAGGGTGCTCTTATCCAGTAAACTCCAAATACCGTGAGTTACCGATTGCCACAATGGCATGAAATGATTATATCAGCAATGCTACATCAGACCGACCGACTCAAACTCCTAAATGAAAATTGAAGAGGATTTTAAGGCTTTGTGGCAATCGGTACCGCACGGTATTTTTCGCCTAGTCTCTTATCTAGCCCACCTCCCCCCAATCGGCTCCCTCGAATTGGCTCTAAATTTTTTTCAAGTTTTCACTACAATTTCGGCATAACTTGTGCACCGGTGGTGCTGTTTTCCTAACTTCTTGCCCGCGCGGAGCCTCAACTGCTGACCCTTGACCGAGGACGGTGCCAGAAGGAAGACACACCTCTCTCCACTTCTTTTATATCCTACCCTTTGTCAACTGGATATCGCCAATTTTGTTTCCGAGAGCCGAATGGGGGGGCTGTGAGCTGTATAACATTATCCTATGGCTGATAGCGTTATCAGTCAAGCGGTATCATTGATTCCTCGGGACTGTCCTAGACGGAGGGGGGCGGCACCCAGTATTCAAGACAGAAATGAAATGAACCACCGATTGGTAATGATATCAGTCGAAGTATTTCTGTAGATTTTTCTTAACAACAATGATTGACAGCGGTATCAAGCATCTTTCATCAGAGTTTTAATCATCTCTATGAAAAAATCCTGGGTGACCCCCCTCCGTCTAGGATAGTCTCGATTCTTCAACTGAATCCTAAGTGCCCCCCCCCGAACTAGTATATCGAATCCTGTTAATCCTGATAATAACAGATCATTCGAATTGCTTCTGTGGAAAAGCAGTGCGAGTATCTGAGCCCACACGTGTTTCCTGATTCTCATGAATAATCAGTTGCTAACAAGGCGCCTGAAACTCGGTTTTTACTGCATCGCTGCTGTTTTCCGTCGCAGCGATTTTTCACCCGCTACTGCAGCGATCTCGCGGCGGCAGAAATTTTTGTCATAGTGCAGAGCCCCAGCGATAAATGAAGCAATCAATCAATCGGTGAAACTAAAGCCATGTTTTGACCGCATCGCTGCTAGCTTCATGGACGATTGAGGAATGTTAACCAATTAGAGAAATTGATCGCTGGTGGACACCAATAACACGGACACCAATACACATAGTGACGATTATCACTTCAGCTGTGAATCGGAACGTGTTTGGTGGCTGATTTTTCTTGTTTTCAACATGTCTGAATCTGATTTCCGTATCAGCAGCAGGTGGGGCAGAGCGCAGACGACGAGAGTCGAGATGTGGCGGGACTCGGCAGGTCATGAGTCGGCCGAAAAACGCACCCCCAAATCACGTAGAAAACACCTATATCGACCGGGTGGGGGTGAGGATGATTTCGGTGGGACTCAGTGGGACTCCGCTCAGACTCAGTCCGGTGCAATGGCCCCACCCTTGTACGCATGAGAGAATATCGGTATCGACCGGGATTGCGGTGGGCATCAGACGGTCGCAGTCGGACTCAGTGGGTTAATTTTTTTGCACCCGTCTTCCACGAATTCGATGTGTATCGACCCGGTGGGACTCGGTAGATCCACCGTCTATGACGGGGGCCTTAGGATGTGCTCATAACCATGCTGACACTTGGAAAAATTTCAAAGAAGGGTTACGGTAGCCCTGCGGAAAAAATGATAGGCATGAGCGTGCTTGTCGTTTCGACTCCTAAACACTGATCTTTTCATGTGAAAGCGTCACCGTTCACTAGCCAAACGTGTCATTCGCTGGCGATCGCTCCATCGCTGCCATTATTAGCACTATCGAGAATCGCTTCTCCAGCAGCGAAGCAGTGAAACATAGAATTTCTTCGCCGCGACCCAGCGATGCAGGACGTTTGGCACGAAGCGATCTTAGTTGGAGCGCCTTTCCATTACACGCGATGCGAAGCGACCAGCCGCAGTCAAAACGGGGCTCTAAACTCACTCAGTCCTCACCCGACATTTGGTTGCCGGCTCTGGAATGAGACCTCTGGATTTCTTCCAGAGCAATCTCTAGAGTATGATCAATTTTGACTGCTGGGCGAGTCGGTGCAAAACTATGCTTTGTACTCTATCTCTAGGAAGCCGCCTTGTAACTACCTACTATCATGCTATTTTGAAAGCGGAGCGGTTGTTTCTCCAACTATACCTCAGAGAAACTCACGGCCCGTCCGCGTCGGAAGATGAGCTCTCTGGACGGTCCGCGGCGGAAGATGAGCTCTCCGGACGGTCCGCGGCGCTTGACGGCTGGCCCGCGGCACTGACGGATAGCAGGGTTGGATCGACGCGCTCATCCGCGCCATATTTGTTTTCGATGGGGGGTGGCTCCGAGAACACCGGAACTTGAAGGGCTCAACCTCCTCATCTCACTCATTCGCATCTCACTTGACCACCGGCACGGCTGCAGTGGCAACCATGAAAAAACATGGTAAAGCGAATGATCACGTCCTAATGTGTTTATCTTATGCACAGCCGGTATAAAAGGTGCCCCATCTCACTCGAGTCCTCATTTGGCATTCTGATGCCGGCCCTGGAAGGTGACTTCGAGTCACTCTTCGGAAGCTAGCATATTTTGGTCGCAGGAGGGATAGGGATATCCTCACAGTTAGGGGGGGGTTGCCGCGGTCCGCAGGGAGGGTGGCTCCTCACCGCAAACCTCGGCAAAGGCTACGCCCTCAGACACGCTAAAGGTTGTTTAGTGGGGTAAAAAGGCTTGTCGATGCGACGGCGGAAGCAAAAACGGGGAGAAGTCGAATTGTCGATTGTACCGCAGGTAGAGAGAAGTTCAATACACGGAGAGGGTTATTTGGCGGTGGAAAACGGGTTGACGGTGCATCGGCTAGACTCTAGGAGAGGAGATCTACGGGAGAAAATGATGATGTAGAGGACCTACAGGAGTTATGTTATACTAAAGATGAACGAATGTTGGTGATGAGGTGAACTACTGGAGTGATCGCCGCTCTGCAGCCGCGACGCGAACAGTTATAGCGTCATTTCAAATGTATTGAACACAGTAAACACCTATAAACTACATATATGACGCCAGATAATCGTCAGGATCATTAACATGTTTAGACAAAGCTATCAACAATGTTGCTGATTTAAAAGGCTTCTCATCTCACGGTATGCCTCAGTCGGCTCTTCGGAGCCGGACCTGGAAGGTGGCCTCGAGTCACTCACCAGAAGATGGGTGGTCGTCTTGTGGCGCCAAGCAGTGATAAGATTAGGCTTATCAGAGGGAAGGGCTACGCAGCGCTATTGGTTACCGAAGTGGCACCCACCAATAGCAGTGCCTAGCCCCTCCCTCCGATCCGCCAACTCTCCTCATTGTTTGGCGCCACAAGACGACCACTCCCAGAAGATCCACCGGATACCGGAGGATAATTTGTGTCGCCAATGAGGGGCTCCCCACGGCAGCGAGGGGAGGGGTACCCAGCACAATGGGGGCCCACCTCCCCTGATCCCACAGTGAAGTGTGCCCACGCCGGACCATGGCTTGGTGAAACCCCTCCCTCTAAGGAACCCCAAAGCAGATTACCCCACAGTGGCATGTCCCCAGGGTCCCCTCTGTGGACCCGAAACAGTGTATCCCTGTAGAAACACGTTAGGTTACATCGCGTACACCAGGGTTTGAGAATTCCCTTTCCAAAATCGAGTTCTGGGGTGCGTTCCGGCTGGCACATTACCATGGCAAAAACGCGTCCATGGAATCGTCGCCACGGCCACGTGGGAGCAATTTTCAGTTATAATTCGCATCCATGGAAAGCAAATTTGTTCATAGTGAGGCTGCTTTTCCTCCCACAGCGTCGTGGGAACGTTCTTAGAACTTTCTTCTCTTTTCTCTGTTCATCTGCTGTGCTAGTATACCTGTAAAAACATGTTAGGTTTCGGTCATCTACAGAGAATCCCGTTCATCTACAGCTCATAACAGTAGATCCTCCGGATAAGTCCAGTAGATGACCTCTCCCAGTGTCGGAGGGCGGGGGCGTGCTCTACCGTCAAATATGTGGCACGTTCCGCAACTCAGACAGAATACGGGTGCGCCGTAACCACCATGTTTAGACAAAAGTATTAACAATGATAGGGGTATAAAAGACTCCTCATCTCACCGTGTGCCTCAGTCGGCTCTTCGGAGCCGGACCTGAGGTGCGTTCCAAGAACGTTCCCACGACGCTATGGGAGGAAAAGCAACCTCTCCATGGACAAATCTGCTCTCCATGGATGCGAATGATTACTGAAAATTGCGCCCACGTGGCCGTGGCTACGATTCCACGAGCGCGTTTTGCCATGGGAACGTTCTTGGAACGCTTCCCTGGAAGGTGACCTCGAACCACTTTCTAGAAGATCCTCCGGATGCCGGAGGATAATTTTTGTCGCCGAGGGGACGGGCTCCCCACGGCGGGGGGGGGGGAGATACCCTGCTGTGGGGCCATCTCCCCATGGTCCGCAGTAGGATGCACCCCACCGTGGACTGTGGCGGTGGAATCACCCCAATAGGGATGTCACGGGGTCCCCTCAGCGGACCCGGGAATACCTAGGATCTATTGAAAGGCACGTGACCGGCGATCTGGTTCGGTTGTACCGCGGTGTGAGATCGGTTGAATTGCGGTGGAAGGTCGGTTGCCCCGCAGATGCCCAGCGGGCCAACCGACGTTCGCCTGCCGAATAACCGACCACATGTCTGTGCAATTGTACGGAGGGAGAGCATAGGTTATACGCTGGATGACTAGGGAGGGGCAACCGACATCCCCCCGCGGAATAACCGCCCCCGTGTCTGAGCCCTTGTCCGGACCGAGGCGAGGCTTTCTCTGCCCTGGACCGCGACATTCACGCATCTCTCGAGAAGGGGCGGACCGGTCATGACTGTGTCGGAAGGACGGTCCACCCGGCGGGTCTCAAGGACTATCCGCGGCGGATCTCCAGGACGGTTCGCGGCGGATCTCAGGACGATCCGCGGCGGATCTTAGGACGATCCGCGGCGGATTTCAGGACGATCCGCGGCGGATCTCAGGACGATCCGCGGGCGGCTCTCAGGACGACCCGCGGCGGCTCTCAGGACCATCCGCGGCGGCTCTCAGAACGATCCGCGGCGGCTCTCGGGACGATCCGTGGCGGCTCTCAGGATGGTCCGCGGCGGCTCTCAGGACGATCCGCGGCGCCTGTAGGAGCGTCCGCGGCACTCTGACTGCGCTTTACCGGCTTCGGTGAATAATCGTCCGGTCGTCGGCCGCGGACGATCCTGGAAATGCGCCGCGGACGGGCCGTGAATTTCTCTGAGACCATTGTGTTTTCTCAAAAACAACCGCTCAACATTTGAGTGATAAATCTAGCACGGCAGCGGCTTCCCCCAGCCAGAGATTGACAATAGTTAGGGGGCACTCGAGAAAATTAAATGATTCATCCATGAAAGTGAAAATTTGTGCTGATATTATACGCCTGATAGAGACGATTCTAAATTGCCAACGGCACAAAATTCTAACTCTAAACATAATTGATGATACCCGATTGATAAAGGTGAAGGTATAAAAGAAATGAAGAGCGGTGTGTTACATTCACACACCGTCTTTCTCCAGAGGTAAGCGTCTGAAGCTCTGAACACACTAGGGAGTAGGGGAGCAGCCTCACCGGTGATAAAGATACAATACCGCTCGTAGGATTTGGTCAAAAAGTGAGCGAGATCGGGTTATCGGGTCTTTTTCGTCTTTTTTGTATAACTCGCTTCAAACTCAAATTTGAGCGAAACTAGGGTGATATTCATGATCATGGCGTTGAGTGCTACCCAACGGTTTAGCATTTGTGGTGATTACGTTGAGAACTATAGAATTTTGGCAAGCAGCCAGGTTTGTAATTACGCTACCCTGGCGACTGGGATAAGAACGTGAAGGCCAACCGAACATAGCTCGACACGACGCGGTCGCGTCACGGTTCTATAACTTTCTAGGTTTTTACTTCGATTTTGTTATTTTTTACTTCGATTTTGTTATATCTTGACCAGCGGTGAAGCTGTTTTCCTACTTCTTAGTCCAGGTAGATCCTCAAAATCTGACCCGTGGAGAAGAACCGTGTGTGAATGAAGACACGCCGCTCTCCACTTCTTTTATAACCTACCCTTTATCAATTGGTTGTCGTCAATTTTGTTGGGCCAGGGGCTCTCTACACACAGAGGGAGGAGTTGTCCTGTTTTTGCAGTTCTTCACGTCACGCTAATCAATGCAAGCGAAGTGGTCCCGAGTGGAATTAGAGCCGCGAAAAGCGAGACGACCCCTTCCTCGGTGTGTAGAGAGTCCCTGTCCCAATTTTGTTTACGAGAGCCGTGACGCGACCGCGTTGTGTCGAGTAATGTTCGGTTGGCCTTTAGGCCCCGTCATGTCGGGTGGATCTACTGGAGTCCCACCGGCCGGGCATCGAATTCGTGGAAGACGGGTTGCAAAAAAATCCAACCCACTGAGTCCGAGCTGCATTAAATCTGATGCCGCCGTTATCCCCGGTCGATACTGATATTTTCTCATGCGCGTACAAGGGCGAGGCCAATGCACCGACTGAGTCGCGAAATCATCCTCGCCCGCCCGGTCGATATAGGTGTTTTTCACGTGATTTGTTTTTGCATTTTTCGTGACTGCGACCTGCCGAGTCCCGCCGCATCTCGACTCTCGCCGTCTGCGCTCTGCCCCACGTACTGCTGATACGGAAATCAGATTCAGACATGTTGAAAACAAGAAAAAATCAGCCACCAAACACGTTCCGATTCACAGCTGGAAAGTGATAATCGTCACTGTGGTGTGTCTTTCGCCAGAGGGTTGGTTGGCGCTGGGGGCAACCGGACTCAGTGGGACTCAGCGGAGTTTTTCAGGCAGGAAGTCGGACCAGGGCCTCACGTTCTTATGCGACTGAGGCGCTGCCGGAATGTGTTATACAACCCCACCCCATTTGACTCTCATGGCCCAAAATTGATGATACGCAATTGATAAAGGGTAGGGTATAAAAGAAGTGGAGAGCGGTGTGTCTTCATTCACGCGCCATTCCTCTCCAGGGTCCCAGCAGTTGAAGGTCTGCTCTGACTGAAGAGTAGAGAGAACAGCACCGCACTGGTGGGCAAAGTATAAGAAAGGAGGTGGAGTCAAAAACTAGAAAGCCACGAAGTGGAGTCCCGATTAGGGGGGTGGGCTGGATAAGCAGTACTCGGCGCTACCGTCTGTTACCAATGCCCTGGTATATTAAGAGCTGGTTGATTGCGAAATTTCCATGGTTCTCAAGGAAACCCGACAATAGCTGTACCGTTGGATAGCACTCAACGCCTGGATCAGGAATATCTCCCAAGTTTCGCTCAAAGTTGACTTTGAAGCGAGTGATACCAAAAAGACGAAAAAGACGCGAGAACCCGACCTCGCTCGCTTTCTGACCAAACCCTTCGAGCGGTAGTATAACACGATATCGGGCCCTAAACATGGAAAACTATGTAAAAAAACTTCTATTCTTCCGTGAGAATTTTGTGCCGTTGGCAAATTAAAATCTTGTGCCTGATAGCGTAACCAGTCATTAGTTTCATGGGAACTTTGTGGAAGTACTTCTATTTCTGGACGCCGTATCATTCATTCTTCAACGAAATCCTGAGTGCCCCCCACCCCCGGCTAGTTTCGCACCCATCGAAGGTATCAAAGGTAAGGTCAGGTTCGAACGATTAAGTGTTCTGCATTGTTCGCCTAGAATGATGTTATACAGCCCACCCCCATTCGGCTCTCGTAAACAAAATTGATGATAACCAGTTGATAAAGTGTAGGGTATAAAAGAAGTGGAGAGCGGTGTGTCTTCATTCACAAACCGTCCTCCTCCAGTGGTTAGCAGGAGAGGCTCTCCATTTATTAGAATGTAGGAAAACAGCACCACCGGTGGTCAAGATCTATTAAATTCGGAATAAAAACTTAGAAAATTTTAGAGCCAAATCGAGTGAGCCGATTGGGGGGGGTGGGCTGGATAAGAGCACCCGTTCGCCTAGCGTCAGCTTTGCCGCGGCGAGAAATTACTGATAGTGACACGTACGACCTTTGCGCCGTGCCAATGCTGTTTCGGAGCCCGCAGTGTTCAAGTCGCGGTGTTACTCGCAACCACGAACAACACTAGGTTTAATAACAATAACAATAGGTTTATCGGTAACATAAAATCGAAACAATACAGTAATTCAAGTTGAATGAGACGTACCGATGTTATGGAGCAATGTAATCATGACCTTACAGTCAATACAAAGAAAAGAAAGATTAGGACGAAAAGACGAAAGGTTATGCGATAACGATCCCATTTGGCGATGGGGGCTACCGAAGCGAGAAGGGCGAAGAGGGGGCACAGTAGAGTGTTTTGACACCGCGACGATGCTTGCGTCACTGCGGCAACCGACGCCGCGACGACATTGTCCGAGAACAATTTCGTCGCCGCGTGTAGTTTGACGCTCGGCGACCATTCGCCGGTGGCTGCAACTCAGCAGACCCCTATAGAGTTACGTGAGGAGCCATGCAGTTTGATGCGAACCGCATCCACTCTCGTTTTTGTCTATTCAGATAGGATGCTCAATTTGGGCGTTAGTTCTGAAAATTCATGATAGGTTTGTTTATGGCATACTTTTTTGTAATTTGACGATAGCCTGTTAAAACCCTTCAGATTTGTTTGGTGCTTGATGCTAATTCCGACAAGTCTGATATGTCTAAGAACCTGCACATGGAAGAACCCACGTTTTCAATGCGAATATGAAATTGCGAAGAGCCGGCTTCTGTTCGTTCACGAGAACTGCAGTGACGAGTCCATGTTTTATGTGCTCGAAGCGGGCGTCCAGCTCACTGGTGAGCTCTTCGTAATATGGCAGCAGCACGAATTTCTTCTCATGACGCCCGAACTTCCTTGCCACGTCTCGTTTCACGCCTATGGCAGCGTCCACCACAACAAATGAAGGCTTCTGAAACAGTCACACTTCATTCTGAGGTGATTCTCGGCTTCGAGCAGCACCAAAAGCGTCGGAGCTCCCTGACGATTCCGCTCTTTATCCCCGGGCCACTGCTGTTGCTGTCCGTGCGAACTGGGGTGCGTTCCAAGAAGATTTCCGCGGGAGGAAAAATGAATCTGATAAGAGCCGACCAATTATAGATTGAGAGACCACGCCAAATGGGCTTCCTCTGTCCAGATTATCATCCGTTATATCTCATCAGACCCATTTTCCTCCCATAGAAATCTTCTTGAAACGCACCCCTGAAGGGCCCCGAACACCAACTGCAGTGGCACGGATGAAACATAAGCCAACCGCAGGCTCAGAGAACGAGCCGAACTGTCAGACGGCTTGGGGGTGAGAATCGCCTGAGGTAGTGCATAGACGATGACAAGAGGGATGGAGGAAGCGCACCATTGCCTCTTCTTCCAGCCAGCTACTGACGTGAGATGCTTGCGTAGGGTGCATACCCTTCTCCATAATCGCTTTTATACTCAACTCAATGGCATTATCACCTACTTATTGACGCTGATAACCTCATCATTCAATTCATTCTGAACATTGTAGTAAACATTGGCCAGTTCATCAGACCTTGCCTAATGTAGAACGTAAGTAAAGCAACCTGTCGGAGATAAATATGCACGTAACTCATTGCGGCGCGACACCCCACCGGGTTGCATTAGTCTTGAGATGAGTTCTACATGCTTAAAAAATAAGGCTTCTACCCTAAGGATTTCTCAGGTCGCACTACCGCTGATAGGATATGGTTGGAAGCAGCCAAGAATGCGTTTTTTGCGTCTCACCGTTTACTTCCCACAAAATCAACTTTTTGCAGATCTGAGAAGTTGTTTAAGATCTACGTGTAAAAAACTGTCCAACGATTCAGTGTTCGCCAGAGTTAGGACTCGATCGAGAAAAAAGTTTGAGACGTCATTTTGAGACGTCAATATGGTTGTCGAGTTTTCCGTTGAATACGGCAGGTCAGAGGCCTACTGAGACAATCGTGCCAGAAAGAGCAGCGGAAAATGCCCGAAAACCGCTTTTCTCTACCAAAACGGGATCGCTCTTGTGACGTTTCATTTCTGGCATCAGAAGAATTGACCGGTTCGGAGGAGTGAACTGTTCAATGTAAAAAACGTGATAAACGTGATAAATTCTTTTGATAACCGGTTGATTTCCTTTCTACCTTGTGACAAGGGATCGACCCACAGGCCGGCCTCCAAACCCAGGAAGCCGTTTTGAGGTGGCGACAACTTCATTCGGAAGCAATTTCAGAACTCCAAAAATTGTGAATGACTTTGTGAAGACCACAAGTCCGATTAAACTCAAAAACTGGAGAACGGTTTTCATCGTGTACGATGCCTTTAAGGTCCACGTGTAAAAAACTGTCGAACGATTCAGTGTTCGCCAGAGTTAGGACTCGATCGAAAAAAAGTTTGAGACGTCATTTTCAGATCGTTATACGGTATGCATAGGGCTAAACAGCCGCATGCATACTGTGCTCTTATACTGTATGAGCACACTAAGAGCTTTACCCTCATTTTTTTTTAAATCTAAACTCAAACTCTAGCAGTCATTACACCGTTATATAGCCCTTGTCTTCATGATCTTAAACAATTCTTCGGATTTGAAAAAAAGTTCATTCGAAGGTAGTTATGAAAATTCTTGCTTAAAGGCAGCGTTCACGATTATCATCATCGGTGACTTTTCGCAGTGAAATGATAGGTGAGAAGGATCCTAGGCTCCCAGTGTCGAAAGAACGGTAGAAAACGAGCCAGGAGTGACAAAATAGCGGCTGCGAACAAGCGTTTTGGTGTACCAGAAACACAAAGACGCCCATGCCGATCATTTTTTCCGCAGGGCTACCGTACCCATTCTTGAGCAAAACATGATAACGAACCATAACACACGCTCATAACATGCAGGGTATAAAAGGGCAGAGGAGCGGTATGCATTCATTCACACACCGCTCTCTTCGAGAAGCCACCGGGGAGTGGCTGAGGAGGTCGAAATTGTGCAAACATGTTTGTTTGCTATTACGAAGTGCTCATATCCAGACTGACACTTGGAAAATCTTTGAAGGAGGGTTACGATAGTCCTACGGAAAAAAATGATTGGCATGAGCGTGTTTGTACCAGAACCGCCCCGTGCTCCAAATCCGCCCCCTCGATATGAGCATTTGAAGACTCAGATTACAGGAATGATCAAGTCAAGGAAGTGCCGATAAGTGAGCTGATCGCTTGATTGCATTGAGTGCTATCCTCCTTTATAGCGGTCAATTCCTCCACGCTCACAAATCAATGTAAACAAGGGAGGACCTATCTTTGCTCAAAAACGCGACTTTCGCGTCCTTTTCAAGCGTGCTTGGCTATACATGACACCAGACCTTCTGTAAACCGTGGAGATATTGGAAGTGAGATTAACCGTGAACACTGCCTTTGAAAGCATGGTACGCGCAGAAAATCATATAATATCTTGTTTTCGCTTCTGTGCCTCAACATATAGTATTTTTACATCTTTTTCTATAGCTTGACCTCTGTACTGAACGCAAATGCCGGCCTCCGAGAACAGTTAGTTTCTAAGAGAATAGTTTGAATACACTGTAAAAATGGAATTTGAATTTCGCGCCAAACCCGGTTTGGTTTTTCTTGGGCAGACTTGGGAAGGATTGCCGAAAATAATGCTTTCGCGCAGCCGCTTCGCACGCACACCGAGTGGGTGGGCGAGCCCTGTTGCAGCGAGATAGCCTATGGTGCGCTGCAGCTAGACAGAAACTAGGATCATGCGAAACTTTACTCAAAGGGCATCTTCAGTTAGAAGGAGGCACAGTAATGCTTTCATTCTTACCGTGTGCTACAGTAGTCAAAACTTATCCACCATTTAGATTATCCACCATACACTCACAAGGGAAGTGTTTAGAGTGGTAAACGCTTCTGCGAAAACGACCAGTATCGTTAGTATCTCTTCTGGCTCATTAGTGAAAATGCGCAGTATCCCACCCCGAGCTGCAGGTTCGAGCAAGTTATGAGCGTTTTTCAAGCCTCGCGAAAAGGCAGGGGTACCCACATCAGGCACTTTTTGCGAGTTTCAAAAAATTTTCTCGGATTTAGCTTACAACTTGTATGTAGTATGTAGGGTGGTGATCACGAACCTGAGGCCAGATTCATCAACGATTATACCCCGGGTATATGGAGCATCGGGCATAATCGCCCGTACTCCCCCAGAAAATGTGATTCATCAAAAATTATACCCCCGACTCGGGGTATAAATTGTAGTATATTATACCCCACTTCTGAGCTGGGGGTATACGGTATACTCCCGGTGGCGAGTATACTCCACGAAAACGTGGCCCATGGTTGATCTTCGCCTGCGCTTATTAACTCAAATCAGCTGGCGGACAATCTTATGGGAAGCCTTTAAACCAGTTTTTTCGCCGATTTGTTTTCCGTTCCACAGCAATATTGCTCCAAAAAATGATGAAGCTTTCTACATATTTTACCCCCTTTAATATATTTTCTTTTTCTCCGTTCATTTTACTGGATACACTTTTTCTTAAAGGCAGTGTTCACGATAAATTTCATTTCCGATATCTCCACGGTTTACGGAAGGTCTGGGTGGCTTACAAAGCAAGGCATGCTTAAAAAAGGACGAAAGACGTTTTTGAGCCAAAACAGGCTCCTTGTGTATGATTTTGGGCGTCAAGGAATTGACCACTATGAAGTGCCTATAATCAGAGATGGGCCTACTCATTAGCACTTCTTGCCTTGATCATTCCTATAATCTGGAGTGCGTTCATTTGTTCACATTGAGAAGGGAATTGACACCGGGCGGTTCTGGAACACCAAAAACGCTTTGTTTGCAGCCGTCATTTTGCCACTCCTGGCCTTCCTACCGTTCTTTCTGACTTTGGGAGCCTAGGATCCTTCACGCCTATCATTTCACTGTGAACGTCATCGGGGCGATCATCGTGAACGCTGCCTTTAATGGGACGATTCCGCACATTTCGCTCGCCGATTCCCCTTCATCGCATTCCTAATCCAATATTTTGAAATCTTATGAGCATTCAAATCAAATTGAAATTTAGTGAATGCTTCACTATATAAAAGTAGGAAAGACTAATTCTATTTCTGAGTAAACCACTTTTCATCGAACCTATTACTAGACTGGAGCAGAGTAAACTTTTCCAAGTCTATTCAAACTTTTTCTTCTGAAATGCCTCGGGTCCTCGCTATGAGGAAAACGCAAAGGTAATAAGGAAACTCCATTTAGAGCAGTCTAGCAGCGCCTTGAAGATAATTTCGAATTATACGCTAAAATTAGTAGCTGGGAAGAGAGGGCCTTGACGAGGTCGACCATTCCGAACGATGTATAGTTCGTTCGGAATGATCATTTCGTCAAATTTTCTCTTCCCATTTGGGATGCACTAGAATTCTCTTCGTTTTGAAAAAAAACGAGAAATTCGTTTTTAGAAAATATTGTACGGTTGCAGATTTTCTGTTTTGTATCGTCATCAAAAAATGTTCGGTAAAGGATAATAATGGGCGTTGCAGCATTGTAGTAGCTGTATGCCCGTAGTATATTATACCACGGTTGCCTGTCTGCCAGAATCACACACTGGGGTATATGGTAAAATACCTCGGAGTATATTTACCCCAGGTAATCTACTGGGTGGTGAATTGACGAACCTGGGGCCAGATTCATCAGTTATACCCCGGGTATGGGAGCATCGGGTATAATCAGCCAATATACCCAAGAAATGTGATTCATCAAAATTGTACCCTGCCGACTTGGGGTATAAATTCGCGTATATTATACCTCTGGAGCTGGGAATTATGCAGTATCTACCAGCGAGTATATAAAGCTTGTGTTATGGTTGATTCTGCACTCCATTCAACCAAATCAGCTGGCGGACAATCTTGCAGAAGCCTTAAAAACAGGATTTTCGCCGTTTTTGTTCCGTTCCGCTACAGCACATGTTGCCTCCAAAATGGCTGGAAGTTTCTATATTTTACCCTTTAATATATTTTCTCTTTTTCTCGTTCATTTTACTGATACACTTTTCTTAAAGGCAGTGTTCACGATAAATTTCATTCCGATATCTCCACGGTTTTTACGGAAGGTGCAGTGGCCTACAAAGCAAGGCATGCTTAAAAGGACGCGAAAGACGTTTTGAGCCAAAATAGGCCCTCCCTTGTGTACGTTGATTTTTGGGGCGTCAAGGAATTGAAGCCACTGTGAGTGCCTATCAGTGCAATCAGAGATAAGCTCACTTATTAGCACTTCCTTGCCTTGATCATTCCTATAATCTGAGTGTTCATTTGTTCACATTGAGGCGGGGTGGACACGCAGGCGGTTCTGGAACACGAAACGCTTGTTTGCAGCCGTCATTTTGCCACTCGGCTCGTTTCCTACCGTTCTTTCGACTTTGAGGCCTAGGATCCTTCACGCCTATCATTTCACTGTGGAACGTCATCGGGGATGATCATCGTGAACGCTGCCTTTAATGGGGACGATTCCGCACATTTCGCTCGCCGATTCCCCTTTTCATTTCCATTCCTAATCCAATATTTTGAAATCTTATGAGCATTCAACCAAATTGAAATTTAGTGAATGCTTCACTCATATAAAAGTTCAGGAAAGACTAATTTCTATTTATACTGAAACCAATTTTTCATCGAACCTATTACTAGGACTGAGCAGAGTAAACTTTTCCAAGTTCAGTTCAAATCCTTTTCTTCTGAAATGCTCTCGGGTCCCTGCCATGAGGAAAGCACGCAAAGGTAATAAGGAAAAACTCCATTTAGAGCAGTCTAGCAGCGCCTTGAAGATAATTTCCGAATTATACGCTAAAATGGGTATTTTGGGGGAGAGAAAATTTTGATTTAGTCGACCATTCCGAACGATGTATAGTTCGTTCGAAATGACTACTTCGTCAAATTTTCTCTTCCCATTTGGATGCACTAGAATTCTCTTCTGTTTTGAAAAAACGAGAAATCTTGCTTTTTAGAAAATATTGTACGGTTGCAGATTTTCTGGTTTTGTATCGTCATCAAAAAAATGTTCTGTAAAGGATAATAATGGGTGCTGGGTAGTGCCCGTAGCTCGTTATGCCCGTAGTATATTATACCACGGCTGCCTGTCGCGTTGTGAATCACACAATTGTGGGCATATGTGTAAAAATATCTCGAGTATATTTACTCCTGGGCACTATACTCGGGGTATAATTGATGAATCTGGCCTCTGGAGTCCATTTGTCAAAATTTCGAGGTTTGCTGTAGGTTACGGTAGGTAACATGCCATTTAGAGGGCAAAACCCACCTTAGTATTTTGAAAATCGACAAAAGGGCGTTAAATTCGTATTCTCCACCCCGAATGACCCCAGTTTACAACTTTTGAATAAAATCTGAGATTTTGACCAAACTACCGTATACCCACCGTAATCTACCGTAATCTGCAAAAAATCGATAAACGGTCTCCAGATTCGTGTTTGGCACCCCAAATAACTCCCAGAGCAACAATTTGAGCAATATCTACCGCAGCACTCCTGAAATTTCGAAAGTGGCGTTTTTTCCTCGAAATTTTCCCTGGTTGGGAATCTTCGAACTAAATTAGCCGAAAACTTCGGAAAATCGACTAATAAACTACAGATTCGTAATCAGCGCCCCAAAAAACCCTCCTGGGAGAATTTCAAGTCAAATCTGGAAAATTTTTCTAAAACGCTTCTAGAGCCCTCTAATCGGTAAAAATGAATGCTCAACCGAAAATCCGTACAAGTCCAGAACGCTGTCAGTCTGGACATAGGATGGAAAATGTTCCTTCACCCAAGCTTTGTTCAGGGGGGTAGTTTTGGACACATTTATGAGAGATTTCCGTTTAGCCAACATTTCGAAAGACTTATATGCCCTTTGGAGTAAAGCAAAAAAACGAGCACAAAAACTCTCCTGGGAGAATTTAAAGCCAAATCTGGAACATTTTTCTAAAACGCTTCCAGAGCCCTCTAATCGGTATAAATATTCGCCCAACCGAAAATCCGCACAAAGTCCGAAACGCTGTCAGTCTGGACAAAGTCTGGAAAATGCGCCTTCGCCCAAATTTTTCTCAGGGGGTAGTGATTACGAATCTGTAGTTTACTTGTCGATTTTCCGTTTGGGGCGCTTAACACATTTATGAGGTCCGTTTCCGAATTTTCGAAAGATTAATGCCCTTTCGGAGAGTACAAAAAGCACAAAAAACTACCTTTTCAGGCTTGTAACTTCTTGGAACCTGCAGCTCGGAGCTGGATACTGCGCAGTTCTACTATTGAGCCACTAGAGATACTAACGATGCTAGTCGTTTTGGCAGAGGCGTTTACCACTCTAACTGTCGGGTCATCCCAACCATCTGATTAGCGCTTCTAGGCAGAAATACGCAAAGCAGTCATTAGCCGAATTTCAAAGCTTACAAGCATGTCAAGAGATCTTTTTCTGGGCTTACGCCCTTCAACTAGAAGACCGTTGCTGGCACCTCGAAAACCAAAAGAGAGTTAACACTTCCCTTGTCAGTTTCATTCATTTTGAGCATTGATGTAAACATAGCCCAATTCATCAGATCTAGACTGATACAGAACGGAAGTAAAGCGGTTATCTGACACTCACTCAGTGATTACTCCTGGCGTGTGGAAAGCATTGACAATGCCACATAGGACAATGTGCTCATACCTTAATTGTTTGGAGCATTGATGTAAACATAGCGCAAATAAGTTGCATTTCATAGACCTCCAATAGGTCAATCCTCTTCTGGTCTGTAACTATCCAACTTCTAGTGGACTAGACTATACATACGGAAAGGATTTATTGAACATCCCAGCTCTCTCATTTTGAGCAGGTCGAAGTAAAACTTATTAGGCTTATCATGTCAAAATCTCCTTGTCACTGTAATATTTTGCTATGACCGACTGTTCCGCAGCTTACTCCTCTGAGAGTTTTGGCCGAGAAATAGCCGCGAAATGCCTGCTTGCTTCAGCAGTAGGCTGCAAATAGCCGTCAAACATTTCACCGCCGTGAACAATGCTAGCCGCGAAATAGCCCAGAGAAATAATGCTCTCCCGGTAGATATACGGAGGCATTCCAGAGACATGATTCAGATATCACGCACCTCCGTCGGTCTCAATTCACCCAAGTTTGAGGTACTTGGACCTCGTTAAGCCCCTGCAGAGTGCTCCCGCCCAAGCGCTGGCGGCCCCAGATGGTGGCTCGGCGAGCCGGCGACGGTTGCGTCTTGGTTAATTTTGTTTACTTCTGATATCTCGGCTATTTCTCGGCTACTACTTGTCCGTTCCGTGAAAAGCCGAAAATAGCCGGGAAGTAGCCCACCAGGAGCCGCCGCGGAGCCTGGTGGGCTATTTCCCGGCTATTTCGCGGTCAAAACTCTCTGAGTCCCCACGAACTCATCCGAACAAGCTAGGCTTTACGGCCCCATTCCATCTGCCAAAGCTCCAAAATTTCCCATGGCATCTCTCTAAGAATCATTCCAGGATTAGCTTTCAGTCTCTACCACATTTCTCGGTCTTGAATTATGTACATAATCGACTGCTGCACTGGAATCTTTGTCACAAGATGTTGAAGTGAGATCAAGCTGGTTCATCAGAACCTCCCTGATGCAGAACAGAAGAAGAGCGGTAGGTATATATGTAGGAGATCAATATGTATGCAGCTCTTTGCAGCACGACGCCTCAACAGGTTGCAGTTGTCTTGTGATGAGTTCCACGCATATTTATCTGGAACCAACAAGTCGATTTCCGGTCTGTAACTGGGTCACTTCTGCTGAGCTAGACCATACAGGCCTAGTGCATATTCTCCGCAAAGGCGAAGTGATGAGGAGTAGGCGAAAAACAAGATGAAAAAGTCCTTGTTCGCTTTTTTGCGATGTTCCAGGCTTGGTATTGTGGATTTGCACGTTTTGATGGGTACGTATAGGGTGCGTCCGGATCCAAACACAATTGGCGTGCGCGTCAAGCAGCCGTTGCTTCTGGCCATATTGGACGAGTTTCACCGGTGGGTGGAGGCAGAATAGCTGACTGCGGCTATTATTATTTATTTATTATTTTCCTTTTCTGTACTCCCAGGTTTGCAAGAAGTTCTTCTAAATAGTGTTTGAAATAAACTATGCAAGAGGTTTTACTAGCCTTAACTGTGGTTGACCCCGTTATGAGGAGAGCGAGAATTTCTGTGTTTTTCCGTCGTTTCCTTTCTTGTTCCAGATTTTTTCGGCTTGTTTGTTTCATTTCGTTGTAAACACTAGATGGATCAATCAGCTCAGAGTGTGTTTTCCGTGTAAGACCTCCTGATGTAATTCTTTGCGCAAGGTTTCTGAACATGCTGGTGAAGTCAAACCTCCAGGCTTCTAGTGAGAGACAATTTATTTATTTCTAAGTATAGTTAGCTTAAGGACCTACATTAAAAGCGAAGCTATGCTATCACTGAAGAATGCCTCGATTTTCCATACGTTTCATTGGTGTAGGAGGCGAAAAACACGCCGAAAGGACAAGTTCATATAATGTTTACCACAAAACGTAAGAAACAATCAAAACATACCTCAAACGAAAAAAAAGAACATTACAAACCAGCCTCTTACCCTTAGCCACCACCAAAACGGGATCAACCTCAACTGTAAAAACTTCTTGAGAAAAACACACCTCAAATCCCAGAGGAGGAAGTGGTAGGCACATCTTATATTTAGTTACAGCTGCAATTAGCTGCTTTCCGCCGGGTGGAACTCATTCAGAAACCAAGCGATGGCCGCTCGGCAGGCACGCCGACCGCTTGGGCCGAAATTCGCATTCGGACGCTTTTTACAGGTTGGAAGGCTAACCGTGAGGCTTCTGGAAGTGTGCGAAATATCAAAAATTTGTTCTGGAAGGTGGTTCGAGATATCTAGAAAAAACTCTCTTTCAAAACTTCCTCAAGTTAGTTTCGAGTGTTTTCCACCTTCTCCACACCTGAAATATGTCGATACTGGTGGCAGCTTGCCGCCTATCGCCGGCCCGTAAAGGTTCGATTTGAAGTCGCGGCCTTGCCCGCAGCGATGAACAGCGCTGGATGATGCTTTATCAATTACATTTGGCGATGAGGGCGACCGACGCGGCGTTAAGGGCGACGAGGGGGCACCGCAGAGTGTTTTGGCGCTGCGACGACCCTGCGCCATTGCCAACGAGCGGCAACTGACGCGGCGACGATAATGTCCGGAAAATTTTGTTGCCGCGTCAAGGCTGACGCTCGGCGACCAGTCGCTGGTCGATGCAACTCTCTTGACCAGGGATGTGCGGCAAACGATTTTGAGATTTCGGCAAACGGCAATCCGCAAGAAAATCTCAAAAACGGCCGGCAAACGGCAAACGGCAAAAAACTCAGATTGGTTCAAAAGTTGTTCACATGTGCCGCTCCACTTTTTTTCCTTTTTTTTACAATACTTATGTCAATAATCTAGGAATTCTAATTCAAGGGAGTAGTTTCATTTGAAGACATCCGATGAACAGAAACAAGACTTAGAGGAACCTCATAGAAGTCAAAAATCGCCGCTGCGGCTTTGGCTCCAACAGGCACCGAGGCGGCACTATCGCGAAGTCGCAGCGGAAATCTCGTGGCGGCTCCGCGGTATTGCCGCAGCGGCTCCGCGGTAGTGCCGCTGCGGATCCGCGGTAGTGCCTCTGCGGCTGCGCGTTCGGTGCCGCGCTCTGACAAAACTAGAACCGACTGCGAGTAACTCATATGAAGTGAGTCATAATACAACTGGTTGGTGATCTCGCTTTATGTTCGCGCAAAACTGCAACATAACGCGAGCTGACAGAAAAAATGGAAATAGAATATGAATGAAGAAAAAGATGGATAGCTCTGAAAAGGTTCTCCGGAGAATCTTTTCGAAAACTTTCCATCTTTTTCCTCATTCACACGCTAGTTCCCATTTCTCTGTCATCTCGCGTTAAATGCATCGTACACGATGAAGACCATACTTGGGTTTTTGACGTCTTCGTGCTCTTATATCCTTAATATAAAGACTAAAGGTTGCAAAAATATGATCGATCACTGGTCGAGAGCTCGCCGCATCGAACACCCGTGGCACGCACGCAAGCGAGGAGGTAATGATACTATAATTCCCTCCTCGCTTGGGTGCGTGCCACTTGTGTTCGACGCTGCGATCTCTCGACCAGTGATCGACGATAGAGCTCAAGACAGATTTGAAGTTTCCGCCGACATCAACTTGGGAGATAGTTGCGCAAAGAACGCAAGGAACAGTTTTACGATTCGTTCCTTAGCGCTGCGTTGGAAGTATTTTATCAAGGACGCCATTCAGACGAGCGATCACTCTTCTTTCTTGAACAAAGTTAAAAAGGGTCACTAACATGCTGCGTCCAATGCTGTCAGCTGCTTTCGATCGATGTCGAACGTGAAATCAAGCGGCGGGTGCTTTGCGCCCTACGACGCGTCAACGTACGATCGCCGGGAGCGACCACGGAGTTTTGTTCCTTGTAACAACGGATCGACCCCAAGGCCGGCCCCCCAAACCCACGAAGCCCTCTTGAGATGAGCAAATCTTCATTTAGAGGTGATTTTGAGACTCCAAACGTTTTGAGTGACATTGTAATGGCCCACTACTCCGACTGAACGCAAAAGCTGGAACTCGGTTTTCATCGTGTGCGATGCCTTTAAGTTGAAGTTTTGCGCGAACTTACTGCGAGCTAAAAGAAGTTCAAAAAATCTTCAGAAATCTTTTTCCAAATCAATATTTTCTAGAAAAGATAGAATGATAGTTCCAGCAATGTCCGGTCCCTTTTCCTTTTCTGGAAGTCTTCAAATATAAAGCTCGCGTTTAGCTGCAGTTTACCGCGAACTTACCGCGAGTTGAATCGTGTTTTCAAACTGATTTACTACCACCCCAGATAAATCAGAACCTCGGATAACGGGCGCACAACTGATAATCGGGTTACCCCTAGTGCCCACATAGCCGCGAGTATAGGCGGCGTTTTTTTCAATGTTTTGCCTGAGATTTGCCGGAAAAAATAACAAAAATTTCGGCAAACGACAAACGGCAAAAAAGTCCCAAAAATGGCCGGCAAACGACAAATGACAAACGGCAAACGGCAATTGCCGCTCCTGACCCCTACTCAGACATTCGCCGGATCCGACCCCAGCTAGAACGGGGCCCATCCCCAGATTTCTGTCGAGTCGGACCCTTTAGTATTGCTCCTCCACGTAGTCCCAAGCGAAAAGACATGGGGGGAGAATAAATTTTATTTCTCCCCCACGTAGTCTCAGTTGGAAGAAATGGGGGGGGGGCGAAAACGGGAAGGGGTTCGACCCTACAGAAACCCGTTGAGCTTCTGAGTATACGCCTGCTTCGCCGGCAAAACTCTGATCATTAGGAGCTTTACAATATTTGTTAAATTAAAGACAGCAACGGCTGTCTTTGTCTTGGAGGAAAGTAGTATTAGGAGCTGCCACTTTAGGCAGAAACGAAAGGCTGGGGGGTTGGATTTTGGTACAAACTTTGGAAGCAAACCCAACTGTTTCCCATGGTTTGCTTTCATGAATCCCGGTCCTAGGGGCGGATTCATCATCGTGCTAGCCCTGGGTATCTCGATTTGGGTCGTGTTCTGCTCGAGATAAAATGCGGCTGTGTTCGTTTGAAACCCCAAACCAAATCGATCAACCCTACGTTAGCGCAATGATGAATTCGGTGTCTAATTGAAGAGGGAACAACCGTACTAATAACAAGTCACAATTTTGATTTGCAAACATTAATCGCCTTATATTTTTCCAAGCCGGGATCATACTTCCATCGCGGCGAATCGTGAAAAATGCCATGCGATGGCTAAGCCGGGAGGCGCTGAGTTGAAGCAGGTGCCTTGCGGACGCGCAGCTTCTATCGGGTTGTACCGCCACTGATATTCAGGTGATTCTGCTGGCCTGCTTCCCATATTCCTGAAATATTTTAACTTCTTCACTTTTGGTTTGCAGGAAGACGGGCAGAAGGCTGCAACTCGAGTAAGTCATTTGCAGAACAGTGGCGAGGGCAATCTGATACACGCAGAGCGGCCACGGCCACGCCGCGCCCTCTTCAACCTGGCGCTGTCCGGTTTAATCCTCGCATAGCGCCACAAATTTACCGCAAGTTGCTGAGTGCTGAGAGCACCGATGTCATCTGTGCATATTTGCTCGAAAATTCGGAAGTGTGGTTGACAACAAAGGTTTCAACCGATATAGGGTGAGCATCTTGTCTCATTTCAATCAAAGGACTGTTGTTCTGCTTACCAAAACAATAGATTCGTTCAGAAGCCCACGATCGTCGCTACTGCTCGATACCGCTTTCTCTCACACATCCTCGCGAGGCAGTATGAGCCCGGTCTCACAAGGGCATACGGGCTAAAACACACCAGATTTATAAAACTTTCTAGGGCCGGATCCATCAACGCGCTAAGTCTGGGTTTGCAATCGTGTTAGGTTTATCGCGAGCGACGCGGCGCTCCTGCGACGATGCCAACACAGGGACTTATCGTCGCCCGCGTTGCTTGTACTGGTGGAACAGCCACTAGGCGCCTCCCATTCTCTGCATTTGATCGAAAAGCGAAGTACCTCGAGGTATTTCACATTCAACGATCATAATTTTAGGTAACATCGAGCTAGAGATATACATATTCGAGCTCTGCGCCGTCCACTCAGCTACCCGGACAATCTTTTTCGCTACACTGCACCTTACGGCACACACTCAAGCCCGCCCTTTAGCTAAACGTAACGATTCTTCACAGGAGCTTGTGTGATCCGGTTGAAAAGAAAATCGAGGAACTTCTGGAAATTCAACAGTGGGAACCGCCAATAAACATCAAAAAAGAGATGAGGGCTGATATGAGGCTTATCACGTTAGAGTGATAAGAAGTGATACATGCGATATTCACGAAGGCAACATTCGCATCACCCACCCTGACCTCACCCTTCAATTTTCGCCAGCCGTCCGTTTCAAATAGGTGGGATAGCTACCATACTAGGTTGACAACCTTTCATCAACACCATTTCTAGAACACCTTGCGGCAGAGCCCTTCTAATCACTGGTTCAGCGCCACTCTTGATTGATAAGCTTGGTGCTCCCCATTATTCACGCTGTGTAACTGATTGGTTTTTGTGATAATTTCAGCTGGCCTGAAGACGATACTAGTATATCGAAACGTCACCAATAAACTCATAACGAGTTTCCATCTATACAACAAATCAGCGGAGATTAATTTTGTGAATTATAGAGTTTATCCAGTCATTTGTCTCAATTTTTCATGCTTCCATGATTTTTTTCACAAGCACCATTAAATGTAAAATTTTTGGTTTTCTTTAAAAAATGAATCACAATTGTTCTCGTGGTCTGGGAATCGTTAAACCAATGAATACTTTATTTTCAACAAAGAATTCAGCCTCTACATAGGTAGCAACCTTATGCATGCATCGCCCTTAGAATAACAAATGATATAACAACATAGACGGAATACATGGCTGAACCACCTCCTGGCGTTCGGGTCGATGGGTTCATATGATTCTGTGGGGTAGTGCCACTAGGAGTTCCCAGGGGAGTGCTAGGTGAAGATCCGACCGTAGGCATGGAGGCAGCCGAAGTGGTAGGTGCTATCACCGGCGATGTCTTACTCATGTTAGGCGCGGGGGTGGTACTCATAGGGGCCATCGTCGACGGTTGTGTTTGTGTTGGTTTCGTTGTTGTTGTTGTTGTCGTTGTTGTCGTTGTTATTGTTGTTGTTGTTGTTGTTGTGGTTGTCGTTGTCTGTTGTGTGTAAGGAGTGCTGTAGTTGGTTCTCTGAATCCAGTTGTAGATCATCTGAAGAGCTTGCGCAGGCCTGTCCAACGGTACAAAGTGACCGGAGCCCTGAATGTCGTTGTTGAAAAAATTCCATGCAAATACATTCTGATTAAAGTAAGAAATGATTTTCGTGAGATGCACTAAAGTGCTTTCAAACAGGTAAATCGACTGAAGACTTCTGACATTTCCTTGCAAAAGAATTAGGGTTGATGCAAAAGTTTATGGACTTTTCACGACATTGAATTGAAAACAATTATTTTAAATACAAACAAGGCTCACCCAACAAAATAATTTCCATAACATTCAAGGTTCCTCCGCCACCGATTGGGCAGATCATGAATTTCCGACGCGAAGAACTGTAACTGTTTCAGGTCGAAGTATTCTTCTAAGACCACTTTGACTTCGTCATCGTTAGTGAACTGTTTTTCATCCAGGAAGTGCTGCATCGTGCGGAACAGATGGTAGTCGGAAGGTGCAAGATCTGAGCTATACGGAGGATGATGGAGAAATTCCCAGCCCAGGTCCATTGCCCTGGGATTAACACTGTTCCCCTTCTTCACGACAATGCTTGGCCACACGTGTCTCGTACAATTCGACAAAGTTCTTCATCACCATCCATATAGCCCAGATCTTGCCCCTTCCGAATACCATCTGTTCCGCTTGATGCAGCGCTTCTCGGATGGAAAACAGTTCAGTAACGATGACGAAGTCAAAAGGACCTCACTAGAGAACCTCGCTACTCATGTAACGGCTTTTGAAAAACTGCGAGTGTTTCTTGGTCAATTGGGACACGCTCTCTCCGATTCTGTCACTGGATTTTGCTACGGATATCAAATTAACAAGTTATTACTCGTTAAAATTACTACCTTGTAATCTGCTATTCCGCTATCAATTCGAGGGTCATTTTACCAGTTAATGCAATACAAGTATACAGGTATGTTTATGTTGAGCACACCGTATCCAGCAAGAAACAACTCTAAAGTGAAGTCTGTGTTAAGGGTGATGAGCCATTGCCTCGACGCCTTCACCCCTACTCCGCCCTGCACCGCTGTCGCCAGCACGTAAGGAGCGGAGGTTATAGTCTTAGGGTCAGGGTTTCGATTCCCGTCACTGATGATAAGCTCCCGAAATTTTGCAAAAATGGATATAAAAATGTTTTTCTATGACCGGGTTTTGAGATTGATTTGCTTCATTTTTGCAGCGTTCTTTACAAATGATCTGAACATTCAAAAATTGAGTACTTTTCAAAGTTTTTTCTATTATATCAAACCATGCTTAAGGTTGTTCTATTATCAGTATTTCATTTCTAGAGCCCTTAATTGGCATATGTCATTTCGAGATTATAAAGCTTTTATCAGTCTGGCAGATTACCTTTTCGAGCTCGAGACTGCCGACTGCTGTGAAAAAGATTGCCAGAAACTAGGCTGCATCAACTGTGCAGTGTGTGAATCGCATACCTATTTCGTTCACTTTTTTGATATGTGTCATCAGCGCTGAATAGAAGACTCGATCTTGAAATTTGCATATTGTTGCCACATGAAGGTTATCAGCCCCCATGCAATTTTGGTGTTCGGGGACGAAAAATTGCTTTTTCCGTATTTCGGGCTGAAAATGTTTTCAGTGTGTTCCTCAACAAGAAAAAACAGTCCTATAAGGTGTTTCGAGTTTTTTAGAAGATTTTTTGAATGTTTGAAAATGTCTCATTTCAGCAAGCATTCTCAACACGAGCGCCGGCCAAGCCCTCCCCATTTTGGTTATGGGGACCGCAGCGTTCGGATTCTGTAAGCTTGAGTAACATTTCTGTTCTTGTCTTTGTTGCTCTGCTGTTCAAATCACGAAGCACTCGTTCGATACACGAGAATATCAAAAAATCTGTGAATTACAATGTTGTACCTTTAACCAGCAATAACTTGTTAACTTGAGGTCCGTAGCAAAATCCAAGGACAGATTCGGAAAGATCGTATCCGAGTTGACCAAGAAACATTCCCAGTCTCTCAAAAGCCATACAGCCATAGCCATACGCTAGCCATACATGGCTAGCGAGGTTCCCTAGTTAGAGGAATACTTCGATTCGAACAACCAGAGTTCTAAGCGTCGGGAATTCATGATCTGCCCAATCGGTGGCGGAGAATCTTTGAATGTGATAGACTATTTTGTTGGATGGACCATGTTTGTTTTTGAAATAAATATTTTTCATTCTAAGTAGTGAAAAGTCCGGAAACCTTTGCATCAACCTAATATCTGGTGAAACACAGGGACTGAGGGCGACTGGCGACTCAGTACGGGCTTCTTTAGCTTTAAGTTACCTAATCTCATTTCGACTCGTAGGCGTGGACTAAACTTATCTAATCTTAACTGATCAGTTGCCTGCGAGCGAAGGCGAAAATGGTCTTAAGAAGTTCGCACATCGCGTGGAATGTTTTTGGCATGGCATATTCTTAACATCTCTCCGGGTAGAAAGAGTGCACCCCAGCGGACGAAAAACTCGGAATCATCCCTTGGAATTTAACATTCCAGCTCATGCTGCATGGAGGGTTAGTGTCTTCTTCAGCGTCACTGGCTTTATATGTAGCTTTATATGTACATTGACTCTCGTGCAGAAAACCTCACCCTGACTGTGAGGACATCGATGTTGTCGCCATATCGACGACTATAACCTCCTAGTGTGACAGGGTTTTTCGGATCCGTCTGATAGTACCATGGCAGGCGTTCCTCGAGCTAGAATTACTTTTTCTCTGTTGCCACTAAGCTGTATCAACCTACTGGCGAGTAGTGTTCTCAATAAAAGAATAAAAACGGAAGTCAAGCCTACAGCATAAGTCTGGTTGAAATATTGAGTTGTGAACCATTCCGTTCCCATCCAGTTAATCATTGTGTCTACGTCTCCACTGTACAGTAGTATCGAGAAGTTCTGCATATTGAAGTAGTCGCTGAATAAGGAAAGATAAAGATTGATTAATGTCTTCGGTCTCAAAACCGCAAATGGGGTACAAGGGAGCTGTACGGAAACCAGAGTAATCTGAACGCGACAGACTAACTCCCATCTGTCCTTACATGCATGCTTCCGTTTTGACATTAAATCTATTGGTACCTCACACAAACATCTGCACTAGCAGCTGTGACATACGGCTATATCTGGGATCAATACCGTTTCACATCTGTTCTTGAGATTCTTTTCCCTGTGACCATTGTTCGTACTGACGCGGAATGATTATTGGAACTTTTATCCTTCTTCCGTTACCGTCTCCCAAGTTCCCTCCCTAGCGTGTATTTCTTCATTAATCTCCACGTTTGACTCTCGATGAACCTCGGCATCAGAATATAGCTTGTACGTTGATTTTAGCCGCCATGAGGTAATATGATGGCTTTTTGGAAGACTAACGTTTCGGCGATATAGCCCTTTGAAAAAGTTCGAATTTACGTGTTAAAATACTCGGCCGAACGTTCTGTCTCGAATTTAAGATTTTGTCACGAATTTTAGTAGGTTAAAACTACATGTGGCAGAGTTTTTTACCACGCAGATTCGACCTTTTTCAGACTCCGAAGAGGGCGAGACCGCCGAAACGTTAGTCTGCTAATAATCCATCATATTGCCTCGTGCCGGCTAAAATCAACGTACAAGCTATTTCATCATTGCATGCTGCCATAATGCCAGTTTGGGCCAGCTGCATCGATCATGCTTCTAGAGTTGTGGTGGCCGTTCCTCTACTAATATCCATCATCTTCTCCTCCCAATCTCCTACCCTCCATAAGGATTGCTTATACATGAGCAGCCGTCTTCAAATCGTGCACATTAATCCTACTCTTCTGAATTTCCCTATTCTCCACCGTCCTCGTCGAAGTTTAATGTTTGCAAGCGTTGTCCTAGGGCCATCGGAGCGTCACGAACCTAGGACCGAGTGGATTGGGCTCACCGTCACTACTCATGCTGCTGGCTTCGCTGTCCCCCGCTACAGCATTTAGAAACTTACCCCTGCTTTAACCAGCGCTTCGTCCAGCCAACGTAACAGCAAGCGCAAAAGTGGAACGCCGGTGTATAAGTAACGTGTTAGCCTTAACACTCCGTCTATGTGGCGTAGAAGTGCTTTCTAGACATCGTGCATGATTGCCGTACCTGCATTGGAGTGACTTTTTTGTGATACTGCAGGTACTTTACGTATCCATTTCTTATTAGACGTCGCAAGCGACTCGCCTATCTCACAAAAGAAACCAAAGCATTTAACGCAGAACAGAACAATAAGAGAAATGACAAGTATCTGTGAGATCTGTGAGGAATAACAAGGGGATTGACACAGGTTTCATCGGCGATCACATAGTCATTGTTGAACATAGGAGGTATAATTTTTTTTCGTATTGTATTTCCATTCAGGTTCGAAAATAATTGTGTTCTATTCTACAGCGTTTACAGCTTATTCCATAAGAAATTATTCGCTCTCTTAGCGTAGTTGATCGAGGGAAATCGATAAAATAGCATTTTTTGAAAAACAAGAGCTATGCTTGAGCCTAGTAGACAAACATTTTCCTTTCGAAAGAGTTACAACACGTCATCGAAGTTCTCAAAACCCCAATTCAAATTTTCTGATTGAGAAAAAAGCACTGGAACCAATTCCCCAATCCAATAGTTTGAACTGCCCGTTATCGGGGTGATTGATGTTGTGCCTACACAGTTCATGTGTCTCTAGCCCGGAAAGCGATGCGATGCGGGTTCATTCCTGCCTGACACCTGAGTTTTCCATTCAACTCAGCAACCTTGTGATATATTGTAATTACATATATACCTATGAAAAGGCACTAAACATCCAAAAAACATCAAAGTTTGAACTGTATCCAACAACGAAAAATCAGGATCCTCTCAAATTAACTTGCTCGAGCAATACGAGAAGTACGAATACTAGAAGTTTATGACGAAGATCCATTGGATACATTGTTGTGAAACGCCATGACGCTCCTTCAATATCTGTTTCTTTCATGAAGCCACCAGTTATGAAAACCTTTTATCACTTTTAATTCGATCTGTTCTTTTTTCCTTATTATGGATGCCAGACTTTGTTTTTCACGGTCATTATGTTTTACATCTTATAAATAACCGTGAAGATAATACAATGACGTCATTTGTCATATGAATGCGTCCGTGGAAGTTCGTTAGAGCTCTAATTTAGATTCGAGTTAAGTGTACAATCCGATCAGCTGTGTTTGCGGCGGACCTCCTCTGTGGTCAAAATTATCCTCCAAACAGTGAACGGAAGTCGTCTTTTGAAAGTGATGCAGACCGCCTTAGGAAGATTATGTTGAGCGAAGAGCCATACATACCACTCACTTTTGTGGCGCCATGAGGCTATGCATAAATTTTCCATAGCATCATCTGAACTCTGTCTATCAAGATGCGTAGCAGTAACCGAGGATGATGATCTAGTTCGCTGGAGGCAGGTGCACACTCAGACATTTGAGGCTTAGAATTTCAGCACAATAGCGTTAGTGTGTTGTGCGTTAGTGTTACGTCGGAACAAAGGGATTATCAGCACCCGTGCTGTAGCTGCTGGTAGCGAGTAGGAGCTCCTGCTGCTTGAGCTGGCGTACTAACGCTTTGTTTATTGTGGCACGCGTGCTACTGCCAGCCCCTCTCTGGTAGTGTCTGCTGACATTTTTCTCCATTGATCTGTCTAATGCGAATGAACAGTGCAGCATCTTCTTGTACAAAGGCGGCGAGTATAGAAGGCGGTGAGTCTCGCCGACGGGGCAGTTGGTCGTCCGAGGCCAGTCCGAGGAGGTGACGTCGTGTCACTTTTTAGACATTATTTTGAACGCTGAGGGGATCATCCCCTGACCCATCGCGAGAGAAGCCTCCTCGTTGTTGACCGTGGCGAAGATAGTGTCCTTGCTGAGGACCGCTGTAAGATTGACCTTATTGGTAGTGCTGCTGGCCGTAACAAGGATCATACACAACCCCGGTAAAGAGGGTGGCAGTCCAAATTCTCTCTTCGTTTGCAGAACAGGCTGTCGACAATGAGCGTTAGAACGCCAGCATACGTCGGAAGGATATGCTGGCGTTGCCAGCAGCTGCTGCTTACAACGAGCGTTAGTGCGCCATGATTGCCGTGACGTACTAACGTTACTGTGCTGACGTACTAAGCCCCGACTGTCTGAGAGAGTGCTTCGCCAAGGCATTGACCGCTGGCTAAGGAAATGATCAGTAGGTGACCCTCCCAGTCTGACCAGTTACAAACACGAGGTCCATAGGCATTTGTGACGAGATGTGATCACCTTGGGGCAGGAGATTATTCATTCGCTGAGGCGACATTGTACACTGCCACAAATTTTTCGTGAGCTGTTTCCAACCCTTTACCGAAAAACATGCATGTTTACCTGTTCAGAATATAGTCGAAAGAAGGTTGAGCAGTTGGGTACGTCTGGTTATAGACAGCAATGATATTCCTGAAAAAGAGATTTCTTGAATCTAACTCAGACATCATGCAAGCTTCTACTAGTTTAGAATATTTTTTGTCTAGTGGCAAGCAATCACATTTTTTTTCAAAACAGCTGCTACATTTACCCATCGCCCTGCCAGGCTGATGCTCCTGATGGTATGTGCAGTGCGGTCCTCACAGAGTCGAGGTTCATATAGTTTGTTAAGGCACCGTTCATGTAGCAGTAATATCCCATGTGTGGGTCAGATGAGTCATAGTTATTTCCAGTCTGAATCAACATTAAATAAGGAGGCGAGTATCAGATCCTTTTCTAGGTCCAAGCTACATTCTTCGCCAGTCAAGGAAGAATACTAACTCGGCCTAATGAGTATCTAGTAATAAAATTTGACTATAGATCTAATTAAGAGAGAGCCCACCCATGTGTCGCCAACTGGAGCTGTTCCATTTCCGGTCTTCAAGGTGTAACATTGTTGATAGAGATTATATGGGTCATACTCTTTGAGGAGAATGTTCATTCCCTGCTGGACAATCTGTGGAACCACAATATTTTCTCTGAGATAGGTGAAGCGATTCATGTCCAGCTAGACTCACGTAGTCGTAGCATTTATCATTCGGGTCACCGCGGAGAATCATACTATTCCATGAAGTTATGTGAGAATCCAGACGGCAGTCCATCTCGTCAGCAACATTCGAACAACACAGCTCAATTATGGTCTGGTAGATTCTGAAGCAGTTCTTTTCCTGACACATAAGAGACGAGAAAGCTGGCAGACCTCTTCTAGCCGGAATTTTAGCGTATCAGGTTGTCAATTTTATTTTCCTGAAATAGTTCTTGAGAAAAAACAAAAAGTAGGAAAGAATTCGAAATCCTTTCATGACCTTGTGAACCGTGGCGAAGATAGTGTCCTTGCTATAACTGTAGATTGACCTATTGTAGCGCCGCCACGCACATGACCACAACACCGGTAAAAGAGGGTGGCAGTCCAAATTTCTTCTTCGTTTGCAGAACAGGCTGCCGACAATGAGCGTTAGAACGCCAGCACAGCGTCGGTTGATATGCTAGCGTTGCCAGCAGCTGCTGCTACAACGAGCGTTAGTGCGCCATGATTGCCGTGACGTAAATCTAACGTTACTGTGCTGACGTACTAAGCCCTGACGTCTGAGAGTTTCGCCAAGGCATTGATTGACCACTGGCTAAGGAAATGATCAGTAGGTGACCCCTCCCAGTCTGACCTGAGTTACAGTTACAATGACGAGGTCCCATAGGCATTTGTGACGAGATGATCAGCCTTGGGGCAGGAGATTATCCATTCAAGGAAGCTGACATACTGCACGTTGCCAGCCTTTCGTGAGCTGTTTCCAACCTCTCTTTACCGGAAAAACATGCATGTTTACCTGTTCAGAATATAGTCGAAAGAAGCTGAGCAGTTGGTTGGGTACAAGTCGTCTGGTTGTAGACAGCAATGATTCCTGGAAAAGAGATTTCTTAACCCAACTCAGACACATCATGCAAGCTTCTACTAGTTTCAGTAGAAATATTTTTGTCTAGTGGCAAGCAATCATACATTTTTTCAAAAAGAGCTGCTACATTTACCCATCGCCCTGCCAGGCTGATGCTCCTGATGGTATGTGCAGTGCGGTCCTCTACAGAGTCGAGGTTCATATAGTTTGTTACACTGTCTTATGTAGTGGCAGTAATATCCATGTGTGGCGATTCAGATTATCCATAATTATTTCCAGTCTGAATCAACATTAAATATGATAGGTCAGATCCTTCTCTGTAACAGTCCAAGCTACATTCTTTCGCCAGTCAAGGAAGAATACTAACTCGGCCTAATGAGTATCTAGTAACAAAAATTTCTGACTATAGATCCACTAAGAGAGAGCCCACCCATGTGGTCGCCAACTGGAGCTGTTCCATTTTATTCTTCGCCATGTGTAACAGAATTGCTTGAACTCACCTCGCTGAGTAGAGATTATATGGAATATACTCTTAGAGAGAGCCACCCATGTGTCACAAACTTTGAGGAGCCAGTTCATTGAGGAGAATGTTCATTCCTGCTGGACAATCTGTGGAACCACAATATTTTCTGACAAATTCTGAGATAGGTGAAGCGATTCATGTCCAGCCAGACTCACGTAGTCGTAGCATTTATCATTCGGGTCGCCGCCGAGAATCATACTATTCGATGAAGTTGCTATGTGGATAACTATACGGCAGTCCATCTCGTCAGCAACATTCGAACAATAAGGCAGCTCAATTATGGTCTGGTAGGTTCTAGAAGCAGTTATTTTCCTGACACCTGCAGAGACGAGAAAGCGTGAACCTCTTCTAGGCGGAATTTTAGCGTATCAGGTCATCAGGTCAATTACCTTATTTTCCTGAAACCAGCTCTTGGCGCTCAAAAGTGGGAAAGAATTCGAAATCCTTTCAACGTTAATTTCATAACGTTTTATTGATTTTTTGATTATAATTTGAAGCCTAGCCACCCTCTCCATTGAAGAGGATCGAGTTAAAGACAGTTATAGCGCGTATTTTCATAATTCCTTCGCGTGCGGGCGCAGCGTGGAGGCTAGACACAGCGAGAGAGCGTTCGGCAAGCAGAAGGAGCAGCAACGCGCACGCAAGCAGCACATGATGTGATAAGAATTGTGATTTTTCGTGGTGTATGGTTAGAGATATGAATTGTCTTAAAGCACTGGTGAAACAAATCAAATTTTAGTTATTTGAAAAACATGATAGTTGGAAAAGGTTAAATTCTTCAACCTGTAATACGTAAAGATTCACTTCAACTCAGTATAGTTTTTATCTGCAAATAACAGGTTTGACTTCTTTGCTGGTAACCCTATATAGTTTATATAGTTGCCACACAAACTATGTAGATGCTACCTTCGAGACTGGAATAGGATCTCGCCTCGGGCACTGAATCGAACTAGGAGAAACTCACTGATGAGTCATTTGTCCGTGATAGTAAGACACATGGAACAGTGAATTCATGTCGGTTATCTTGTTCAGCACACCATTGCCAATGGAGAGGCCCTGAGTAAGAGAAGATGAATTGAAGAGGAATCTACCTACGAAGCAATGTGTTCGTTACAACTGCTTCCTCGTTCCGCAATTTGTTCAATTAGCCTATCTCATTTCACGGTCGTGTTTGATTCTCCTAGAATATGGCAGTGTGTAAAGTTTGTCATTTGAGTAGTTTCGAATCGACTTATTCGAATAATTGTCATTCGCAAACCTATTCGCGTTCGAAATCTCTGAAATCGCACCATTCGAACTTCATTCAAAAATAGGACTCCAGGAAAAGGTCATTCGAATCTATTCAAATTTTGAAGCTTACTGTTCGATTAAACATTTCAATTCAAATAATATCAACTAATTCGAACACATCAGCCCTGTCGTTGCTATTTGTGGTCTACGGTGAATGTACGCGTGTTCCATATGGCTAGCTTGACCACAAAACTTTATTTTAAAATCAACTGGTGCTTAATCTACTTAGTTCCTCCGAATTCGGAATCATTCGGCGCCTCTTCGCATGCAGCAGATTTCGAAATTCGTCTGCGTCTGCCTCGGCTGACGGTAAGTTTGTTCTTATTATTCGTTTATTCTACTATACCCCGTCATAGTTGGCCTATCGGCTAAAGAGAGCCCGGTCGATAAGCATAAACATCATGCGAATCAGGCCTGAAATATCCTTCCTCTATGGCCATGCTGTACCTCCAGTGCCGACGGTCACCGTGCCCGTCCATACGCACGCACATTGCTCACTCACAAGGGAAGTATTCAAAACGTTAAACGCATATACAAAACGAGCTGTATTTAGTATCTCTTGGCCATTCGTAATAAAACGACTTAGTATCCTGCCTTGAGCTTCTGGTTTAAACAAGTTATAAGCTCAAGACGGTCGTTTTCTATATCTTTTGTACTGTCGTTCTCTGGGCCAAATTCCGGTCCGCGTTCGCGGACTACGGCTATTGAATTATGCGACACGTGTTAATCGTGCTGGGACCACTTCGTCCCGGTACAATTCACCTTTCTCCCAGCACGATTATCACGTGTCGCATGACGCAACTGCCGTAGTCCTCAATTGCGGACCGGAATTTGGCTCGGAGAACGTTAGTACCTTTCGAAACGTGACGTAATCTTCCGAAAAATCGGAAACTGATTTCATAATCGTGTTTTGCGCCCAAAATAACCCCGTAGGAAAAAATTTAAGTGAAAGCACAAACTTAACAGAGTATTAGCGTTTTCCACTTGTACCGGCTCTTAGTTGAGCGTTTACTTGTTTCAATTAGGAGTTCCGAAACCATTCAACAAAATTGTAGAATTGAACTTAAAATTTCTTCAGGGAAAATAATGATACTGATGAACCTGAACGAGTGTTCTAGGCACTGATATTGATTCTACCTGTACAACAAGGGTAAATGTCCCTCTGTGATGTAAATAAATCAGAATAACGCGGCCTTTTCTCATATCTGTATAAGATTTTGATCCGATTAGATTTTTTCACGTAATAACTGTCGTCTCTACGAGGCAAATTCCCTTCCGCATTTGCGGAATACGGCTGTTGCATCACGAGACATGATTATAATCGTGCTGAGACCACATGGTCCCGGCACGATTCACCGTTCGCCTAGCACGATTATCGAATTGCATTATGCGGTAACGTAGTCCACAATTGCGGACTGTAAATTGGCTCTGAGAACGACAGTACACTGGCTGCTCACCTGGACTATTTTCGCGTTGTCGGTTCGAAACTATTCGAAAACTTATTCGAACATATTAAAACCGAATTCATTCCAACCTATCTGAAATTAAGACCTCAAATAAGGCATTTCATCTCTATTCGACACTCGGACTTCACAGCTAAGTCAGTCGAATCTATTCGATTTTCGATTTTTTCGTCCAGAGCACAACTAACGAAGCGTCGCGGCTTCGTAACTCTTCTCTGTCATATTCCGAGTGATGAGTATTGTGGTACTACCTTCCCCCTTCATCAGGGTCAAGCTCCGGTTGGTGCATGAACCGGCATGTTAGTGGGAGAGGGTCGTTGTTGCTGCTTAACCCATTCACGACCACCCCCTAATTTTGGGTAGCTGCACGTTCGGACAACGTGCAATATTGCGTCACCGTATACAGTGTCCCACAGGTGGGCCATTTTTGCTCGAATGGCACGATATCAAACAATCGATTTCCGTTTTTTTTTGTTTATCGTACGACTGTCGACGTCAAAATTATGATGCCAAGTTTCCAGCTTCCATAACTCTTTCCTTCAAAAGAAATGGCCTCCTAAATGTTCAACTGTGTAGATAAGACCATTCACAAAATCAAGTGAGTTCGTTGAATTCTAGCGCTTTGAAACATTAATTATCGTAGATTACCATGATGGACATTCTTCTGTTCTAATTGACAGGAAATGCTTACAATTAGTGAAATGATATTTTTTTCGGATTTACACTGATTTTTGCGTTAGCTACTCCCTCGCTCTTGCGGTCTATCGCATTCCGACGCCAGTTTTTTTGTCGTAAACATTTTTAGCATTCTTTTTTGACATATAGACGTAGAAAATACTCCTCAATTTTCATATTGACTGGACTGGGAATGCTGATGGAAATGACCTTTTTTAGATCTTCGCCGTTTTTTTTTCGGGGCCATCCCCTCACCCCTACGGTTCGGCGCCTTCTAGGAATAGATTTTTTTGTAAAATGCATATTTGTTTTTTTTTTACATTCAGACGTAGAAAATAGTTCTATTATTACAAATTGACTAGAAATTTTCAGTGTGATATCCGTTGTATAAGTTTTCACTCGTTTTCTGCGCTGGCAAGTCCCCATTTTTTTCGTCCGCTCCTCCTCAAGGTAGTTTTCACCGAAGTTGGAGCCCCGGCCTACGATAGTACGCCAACCGTAACCAAGAAGGACTTTAAAAAGGCCCAAGTGGTCTCAACATTGATCATCATTGCATAAAATAATTTCTGTGAACAAAATACGGGCAAAAAAAGCCGATTCTCTACGCGGGAATGGTGCGCAGTATCAGTAATCATATTTCTGTGATATTTTTAATAGTGCTATACGATCTACCCACTCTTAGAAACTGGGATTGTTTCTCGAGTAATAGGAAAAAGAAAAAATTCGCCATTATTTGCATGTAAAAATGCGATCTCATGTTTGCGATTTTCGACCTTGCTGAATTCGAAGGGTCAGGTATGTTGTAGTGGTGAAGCTGCCAGCGGACCACGAACTTCGTAGTCGAGTCCAGAATAGGTAAATACATTGACCATAAGTAAGTTCAGAAAATCCTTCATGCGGTGGAGAAATCGATTTTTGAAAACAGTGTCCCACCGGTGGGACACGCGGTCCGAAGTGGTAGTCAACACGTGTCCCTCCGGTGGGACACGCGGTCGTGAATGGGTTAAAGAATCGGCAGTGGTGGAGGGAATCGCACATTTTTTTTACGTACTTCAGTATATCGAGCCCAGTTTCCTGGGGAAACTATATTCTGTTAGTATGCTAATGTCCTTTCAACACAATTAATGCAACGTTGATTCATTTACACCCCTATCGAGCTCTCACCTTGTAGTTGATGTTTAGTGTGCCATTTTCGATTCCTTCAATGAGTAATGTGGCGAGCGTTGGAATGTAGACGCCAGCATATGATTCGCCAGTTGTATAGAAAGGACGAGTTTGATATTCTGGGTATAGGTTGAAAAAGTCTACTAATGCCGCGTAGTTTTCAGCTGCAGTCTGAAAACACGCATGATAGGTTTGTGGGAGCGCATCAATGCAACAAGAACAGAATTTACTTTAATGGGTCCCACTTACCAGGTCATCTGAATATTGTGGTAGCTTGCCATCAGTTGAGTATGAGTAGCCCACCCCAACTGGCGATTCCAAATAGAGAACGTTCGCGAACTAAAAAGGGGCAAACTGTTGGGTATCGCTCAAAGTACCAAGACTAACCACATTACCAGAAAAACAAGCATTCACGAAAATTTTGTCAATTGGGAGCGGGCAGACTGCCCGTAATCGGCTGTCTTTTCCAGCTCCTTCGCTTTTTTTCGACTTTTAATTTACTTTTTACTCTTTCGATAACCAGAACCACCTCCTCCTGAGAACAGCACAACAACCATTTTTATCGCAAACCCTGCCTTTATAAAATAACGAACCTTGTTCCATGAATAGGGATTTCTCAGCACTGTCTGACCATCCTTTCCAATCCTGAACGGACCGTTTTCGAAAAACAGTCCCTCAAGCGAGCTTGAACCGGGGCCCCCATTCAACCACAGCAGCAGCGGAGCTTGCGCCGGGTCGACTTCCTCGGATTCAACCAGCCTATAAGGCAAGCAGTTTGTCATGAAATATGTTTGGTTTTAGCGTGGTGCGTCAAACGGTAGTGCCATTCTCCTGGTACCCAGTAGAATATTTCTGATTGTTCTACGTTTCCTGTGACACGGTATACGATCACAAGGCACCACAACGTAGAAGAGTTGAACACAAAAGTGAGAGGCCAGATATAGCTCGAACCTGCACACCCATTAGGTGAAGAATGTTGAAATTATACAACAATTACCGGATCTGCTCTTATCACTAGTTGACTGAAGAACTATAAGAGCAGCTCAGAATAAAGTGACGACAGGTATGCACAACCCAAGGGCGCCTGGTCGGTGTTGGTGGCGTAACGCTAGTAATTTATCCCGTAGAGCGTGTGATGCAGTTTCGATTCTTGCCTGATCCTTTAGTTTTGCGTTGAACTCAACGACCTTGTGATACCTATCTTCAAATATTATTCGTTTTCGATTAGACAAAAGTACGCAATCAACAAAGCCCACTGACCAATAATGCAGCATGTGTGTTCCAGAACCTTGGAGGAAGCCAGACCACTGGTTGAAGCTTAAGCTGCCAGTCAGACCCGGCATCGAAAGGATCCTATCCGATTCCTGAATTCAGGAGAATGCCACAGACTTTTTTAATGCCATGAAAAAAAGAATGGCGGGTGATAAATCGGAGGTCGCTTACAAAGTCGTACCTTTCGTGTACAAACTTGGGGAGAAGGCCCGTTTGTACCATTAGTGAATACAGGTTTTGGTTCTAGATCAACCTGAAATATCTATGTCCCTAACTAAAAAATACAAAATTCAGGTTGCACTTGAGAAGTGACCGTTGGCTAGGAAGCACACACTGACCCAGAAAAGTGGATCGCTAAAATTAGACTTGTGCGATATGAAATTGCCAATCATCTGAAGTGCTTGGGCAGGACGATCCATGGGAACAAAGTGGCCAGAGCCCTAAAATAAGCAAAGTATCCCAAACTTGCAATTAAAACTTGGTTTGCAACTATGCCCATCTGAGAGAATACCTTGACGGTCAGTTGGTAAAGGTTTTCTGTCCATGCCTTTGCGTAACCGGCAATAGTTGGAGTGAAAATTGAGTCAAACTCATAAGTCCACTGCTGTCGGTCGTACTTCACCTGAAACAAAGTCCTGAACTATTGCTATAATACAGTCCTTTCAGAGATTAAAAATGAACCCACAGTAAGGTTTCGCTCATTGACGAGATTCTCAATAAACCACTGGTCGCCGAGGAACTGACATACGGTGTCCACATCTCCATTGTAGAACATTAGACGCATATTGTTGGTTGTGTATGTATTCGAGTTCATTATAGCATTTATTGTCTCCGACATATCGAAATACTTTCTCTCTTGAAGATAGAGTAGGTTGCTAGAAAACGCGGCATTGATTAGAGATGAAACATATTTCCGTAATTTTATTTTTGTTTCTATTTGGGACCAAGTAAATCATACTCTTTCAATGATCCCTCCGTGAAACGCGTAGGTTCACAGTGGGTCCGCCAACCAAAAACGCTTGCAGCATATTGCGTGTTCACGGTAATGAGAACGTTCAATGTGCAAGCCGTCGTTCGTTTCCCGGTTAATAGGTATTATCGATGGATGTTATGTCATCGTTTGTCACTCATTCATTCACATATACAGCCGGCATATATTCTGGTAATACTTTGCGTTTCCTAATGAAGGTTCTATCAAACTCGGCACCATATGCTGTAACATAGGTGCACCGAGTTTGCGCCAACCCTCAATGAAGAATTCGTATTCAGATTCGGAGAGAGCTTGCCGGACTTGATAATAGAGCGTCTATATTTTCTAAAGACTATAAAACCACGAAGTTCTCATGGTTTCTACGCGTGCTGGTGCAGAGCGGAGGTTAGAGACAGTGAGAGAGCGCATGACAGACGGAGGGAGCGGAATTGCGTGCATCGCTCGCGCCATGCGTCGTGAGAATGACGACGTTTCTTAGAGGTTACTATGCCTTACGAAGCTCCAGTCAGAAATTAAAGTTGTGCTCACCATCGTCCACTTTTTCTCTGCATTCAAGTCCTCACCTGCAATCCGTCCATTTCTTGCGATGGACCAGATTTGCATGAATCGCTTGCATCACTTCAGGTCGATTCAGATATGTTTGCATATTGTCGTCGTTGAAACATGGGAAACCATGGAACGCATCAGTTGATCCATACCAAGAATTAGCCTGGAATTCACGAAAATGTCACAAAGATATCCCACGACTTCTCTCATATTGTCACTAGCTTGTGACATAGCTCGAACTTAAAGACAGTGTCCACGATAAGAAATGTGTTTCAGTTTCCACTGGGATTGGGTAGTGGAGGGGCACACAGTAACGTTGACGTTGAAAGAACGCATGAAAACGAGCCAGGAGAAGCTTCAAAAGAGCCCGAAGTTGCCACTTCGAGCGCAAGGCAAACCCAAAAGCGCAACCCACGCCCACCGACGTGAACAAATGAATGCTCGAGATTGTGAAATGAGCGATGATTTCCAATCATTAGCCCCGTTCTTTCCTTCATTCTCAACTTCTCTCTTTACTCAGGCCAGCTTGCATACATCGGCTGCAAAAGACGGAAGTTACAAGTCTCGGACAGCTCGTCCACCATGCTTCCCCAGCTCAATTTTCGAGGGACCATAACTCCGTTTTCAGAAGGTCTTGTACGACTTTAGAGGCATCATTGGAATCAGCATGGGACCGTTCTCAAGATAGGCGGGAAAACAGAAAAACGATTTTTATCGTGAATACTACCTTTAAGCTATAACCATATGCATATATGCATACTTTTTCATATTGTCATGACACGGGTTGAAGTTGGGCTACAACATTATATCTAACTCCGAAACATCGTACACACATTATTGTCTGTGAAGAGCGGTTGTCCTTGATCAACATCATCGTTGCCGGTGATAGCGGATTTTCGCCTATGAATTGCTTTGCGTCGAATCCCTGTGAACTTTGATGAATGACTGCTCTTCAGCAATCTGGGTGTCAAGTAGCAGTCCTGATAGACGTTGTATGGGTCAGCACTGCAACAACATTTCTGTTATGATAACATTCATTTTCATACATGAAAGCAAAACAATCAAAAGGGGTAGCAACCTAGCTCATTGAGCAATGCGGGTCATATTTATGAACCATACTTTGGAACTTGCAGTAGTTTCATATATGCATGTTTAGCAGTTCATCAGTATCGCCACCAGGGGTCAAATCGATTGTTAGGTTTTACTAGTATGCTAGTTAGTCTTCAACTCTTCTACTCTACTCTTTCTCCTGGGGCGATCGACGAAATTTGCCGTCCACTGTAGCTTTCTACCAAGGCGTGCTCTATGCTGGTGTCGGGTATGGCTCCACCCGCGCGGACTTACCGGGCGAGTTTTCGCTCTGCCGATAATTGAGCATGCTGGTTCTTCATACTGATATTCCTCAGTTCAAGTGATTTGATTTTTTAATTTATTTTCCATAATTGTGTACGTAGGGTGTTATTTTTCTATATTTTGTCATGTATAATAATTTATAATGTTATAATAAGAACAAACGAAACTCACACAGCTTCCTGAAATCCATCGATGTATAGGTTGACCGCAGCAATGCAGCTGGCGGAGCCATGTGAGTAGTCGAAGTAAATAGGGTTGCTATCACCCCCAGTGCACAATGAAGTAGTTTTGTTCCAGTCACTGAAATTGAAGCTGAGACTGCAATCACACGCAACTGAAACAGTCCTTACCGCATTTACTGCGCTTGCAAACTATAAAAATCGCCAAGAATTCCAACTGTATAACAAGCTCCTCTCCGGTCACATTGGGGCTTGCTTATTTTCAATGCTGTACCTAGGTTTCCGGAATAATGCGGAACCTTTGGCGACAAAGTCTGTTCTTTGAACAAATGATGTTGTGATAGACAAGGATGAGACTGTGATACAGCCCTTGTCAATCCCAAAGATGAGGCGTTTTAGTTGCTCGCCTAGGGCACCCTGGGTATGTGCTCATGGTCAGCCTGATAGAAGATTGGCGATAATGCTGTCACTTTGAACAATTGGTGATCAAACAGTTCTGCTAGAGAATGGTCATACAAATCAGTTTCCTTTCAGTTAAAACGGTGGCATTGCATCCCCAAACAAACAAATACTTACTCAACACCATTAAATCCATGTCCGTACTGCAATGCTACTTCTGAATTCGTCTGCAAATACTCGCTCAATATTCCGTTTCCAATGGCCATACCCTATATTATAAAGGATCGAATACGCCACGAAGTCATGTTGATTTTCAAAAAACACCTTGAAGTTCAGGTTCAATTGCCCTGCATCAATCATATTCACTAATCGCTGCGACAATGTCGGTCCGTATACACCAGCATAACTCTCTCCGGTCACGAAGAATTCGTTGCTTTTATACCCGGGGAAGACTTCCTCGAAGAAGTACTTGATTGCTTGGGCATTATTGTCGGCTGTCTAAATTACGAAACTTATGCGAAAAGAATGACGAAGAAAAAAGATCCGAAGGTTAACTCTGATAAGTCAGGAATCTCACGGTGTCATCCGACCAGTAGTATGACGAATCATCAGTGTACGAAAAACCGACTCCGACAGGTGCTTCAAGAAACAGCACATTGGCCACCTGTAACAGCTCGCTACGATGATAGAGACAGCAAAACGTCGGGCTCGTTAATAGTTCTCATTGTTCAAGCTTAAAGGCACAGTACACCTTCAGATAAGAATTTTGAGATTTCAATGTAATTGTGTAGAAGACCCCTCATGTAAAACGCGTGCCAAATGCGAGATCTCAATTCCGCCTAATAAGCGAGATATAAGCGACCTCCACAGGCCCAATCCCCTTCACTCACCACCACAGGTCCGACCCCTAACAGATTTTGGACTCGATGGATGGATGAATTCCAACAAGTCGTCGTCCTTCAGTCCACTGACGGGCTGTCTCCTTATCCTGGCTCGCTCTCATGCAACGATTGCGAATGAAGAGAAATACAGGCCTGAGACAACTCGTCCACCAATTTTTCACTCTCAGAACCTCCTTGAAGAGCCATAACTCTTTTAGAACCTCATTTTTCGCATTCTTGTAATAAACACTTCAGAGCCATACTCTGTTTAAAGAGGGTCTTGGACGATTTCAGAGATACCACTGTGATCAGCGCGTGACTCTCTCCAAGATAAGCGTGAAATCTGAAAATTATTCTTTTGGGTGTCCTGTGCCTTTAAGACATATAACGGCAGTGCATGCATTGTGATGAGCTACATATGTGGCTGATGAAACTTGGAAAAAATCCTGATAGCTCGCCGAATCACTCATGAAGCTGTGTTCCGCGCATCAAAAGTACTACGCTGGAAGATATCGTAAAATCGAATCGTTTTTCTCTGCGGGTTCATAGCTGGGAATAACCATCAAAACATCTAAAAATATGGCCAATGTTGATTAACGGTTGAATGTGTTCAACATGACGTGTACCAACCACCCGTACCTGCACACAGTATTAGTAACGTCAACCACTTCCATCGCATACTATTGAAGGTAGCCACTGCCACCAACCCCGAGATATCTCTGCTAATCTACTCCCTTTAGGTTTGCATGGAAAAGCAGTATTGCAAAAGCAGAACAACACGAAGAGCGGATAGTCGTGGCAGGAGAGACGAGTGGCGCCGTCGCACGAGTTTGTCCCGCGCGAGTTGCGCGTACGTGAGTCAGAAATCGCTGTGAGAGCAACCGCTCAGCAGTCTTCCTCGCCTCTACGCGGAAAAGAGAGAGGTTACTTGCAGAATAAGCTGTGTAGCGGTATTTCGCGAAGAGATTCCAGCTCTTTTCTCTCTAGCGCATAGCGTGTAAGACGGCAGGAATTGTATATTTTAAATACCAATAATTTTCCGGTGCCACTTAGTGGAAAACATCATGAGCTATGAGCATGAAGAGCTGTAGAGTTGATGAATGACTCACTTTGTTCCAGGAGTAGACGTTCTCAAATAGCGTGGTTCCGTTGTCGTTGTTATTACGAAATGGACCGAGCTCTTCCAGAAGGCCCCCTGAAAGTCAATCACTGGATATTGAGATGTGTGAAAGGCATTTTGATATAGTGTCGCTCTTTTTGGACTGTAGGCGTGAGCTCTGCAACTTTTTGTCTCAATTTTTCGGTAGTACACTGGAAACACCCTAAGCCTCTTCAACAATCCTTTGTCAAGCAATCGACTCATTTCAACGAATTTGGTTCCGTAACTTTTTTCCTTCTGCAGCATAAAAAATGTCAGTTTCTCACCTAATGAACTACATCCAGGACCGCCATTCAGCCACAACACAACAGGATCAGTTGATGGATAGTTTTGAGATTCCATAAACCTGAAATATACAACACCCATTTTCACTCCCACGTTTGGAGCTCAATCCGTTCCCTTACCAGTAGAATAGATGATTCTTTGGATATACAGGTGAAGTAAGATACCCGGCAAACTGGCGGAAGGTCACGTTGAATGTGAGACCTGGTAAATCGGTGATCATGTCCGCCAAAGCCTTTTCGGTTAGATTGGAAGGATCCGTATTCAAGAACAGCTCCGGCTACAAATATTCGCCTTCGACACGGTAGATCGCTCAGGTACGTGATTTACTCAGGTTCTTAGGTAAAAGGCTAGAAGATGCACTACACAACCGCCTGACCTAACCTCTTCCTCTATTTCATCGTCCAGAGCGGGAATTGTTGGCATGAGAATAGTTGGTAGAGGCGACGGTGAAGGATAAATGATCTCCGAGCACGTACCGAGACCCGTGTACTCCGGTTTCAGTGGTGCGGGCGTAGTGTCAATGCTGACGAATCGTCCAATCGTGGCGCCCTGAATAATAACACTACCCATAGGAACTACATAGTAGTCCTGGGATCTATATAAGCAACTTTCTGCTCACGTGGATAAAGTTGTAAATCATCTGCAGAGCAGGACCTGGCCGATCCATTGGTACTAGATGCCCAGAACCCTTTATAGTGACCAAGTGTAGATTGTTGGAGAAAATCTGTAGAGCGAACGTCGGTTTGTTTGGAAAATTCCGGGATCAATAGAAGAGCAGACTCGCCTTCTCGTAACCTGCCAGTTGTGACTCGTAGTTGTAGTCAAGCGTATAGTACCACGGCCTGCGCGCGGAGTGGATATAAAAAACGTCAGTTAAAACATATTGTTTAGTAAAATAATTTTAAACGATATTCTTGCAGAGACAGAACCTACCGAGAGCGATAGATTTGCTGCTACTTCCTCGATTAACCATTGATCCCCGAGATGATTGCAGACCTGATCCGTGTCTCCGTTATAGATGAGCATTTGCATGCCATTTACCTAAACAAGGAATTGCTGCCAAGAAATTTCGACATCTGAAATTTCTGCGACCACATGAAAAATTCTTGAAACCAAAGTCCCTCCCATTGAATAACTCACCTTGTAGACGTAATTGGTCAAAATGAATTTAAGTTCTTCATCGAGCTCAAAATAACTTCTGTTGTAGTACTTTTCGTTCATAACTTCACTGGAATTGAAAGTCGTCTTTTATCAATGATTCTATGACAGAAATACGCAGTTGAGAAAAAAAAAAGAATTTTCCCACAAGAAATCTCACTTGAAAGTGAGCCATGGCTGAACAAAGTCAGGTATATGCAGAGCTTGCCGAACAGTTGGTTGATTCATATAAACAGTGGCTGCCGCGTCACACCAGCAAGGAAAGCCGTTCAAAGCATCCGACGAGATGGTGTTGGCGTACTTTAAAAAGAACAGGCTGATGTTTTCAAAAGATGTTAGGGCTGGAAAGGTTTCTAATTCTCTTTCATTTGCTATTGCACCAGCAGATGGGGAGTGGTTTGGCTTTTCTCAATTCTTTTCAAAAACTCAAGAATTTGTCGTTAACTACGCCCTTGAATGGCGTGATAAAGGCGGAGATTTACGCATGTAGCAGTTGTTGGAGGCTCAGGCGATGGAGAGAACTATCACAAAGCTTGAAGGCAGCATACACGCTCGGAAAACTTGTTGAGATAACGACGTCGTTGGGCACGTATTGCTCCTATTAGCACGAACACGCCTTTGCAAGCTTCTAAGACGAGTCGAATCCACCGTATTTGAGTATAATTGGAACACAAAACATGCAGTCTCCGCCCATATCCTTTACAGTCCCGCCCTTCAATACATACAAACCAAACGGCCTAAATACGGTCTCTTTGATACGTTTCTGATCCAAACGACGTAGGCGTTCTACTACACACCGTAAGATTTTATTGGCTTCGCTATCACTAGCATTTTGTTGCTAGGTACGCTATTCAAACCTAGCGTGTATGCTGCGATGCGACTCGCCCACTACATCTCCAATACATACGACCCACTACTTCTCTATGTGCATAGAGTTTTAGTAGATTCTTTGTTAATTTCTAATACCACCTGCTCCAAACTTCCGATGCATGTCAAAAACTCGATGCCATTCTTGACAGTGTGTTTGCAGCCATTAAGGGATTTCACAAAAATATAGGAGAAAAAAGTTTGTCTGTTTATACCTTGCTGTTTGTTGTAGTTGCTGGTGAGACAGTACTATTGTCCTTCGGTGATTGATAGCAATCTTGGTAAATATTATAAGGATCATTCAGTGAATTCCATACTTGATCATTGACGATGCTTAGTATCTGAACAGAACTGAAAATGAGATATGAATGATCCGCTCACTCTAGAAAAAGCCTAATGCGGAGCTTTTCTTTTTTGTCTAAACGTCATCGCCAGTTATGCTCGCCATGACCGACGGCCACACCTGATCGTCGGTCGAATCTGGAGAGCTCCTTATAAACGCTCCACAGAGAATGAGAACAGCTCATGTATGTGCATTGAAAACATTTTCATCAACTTACCTGTTTAACACACCATGGATCAGCGCCGTCTCTACCATAGTAGTTCCCAAGGTAATCGAAGTAGATGTATGGTGTGTAGAAATCACACTTGGTGGTGTCGTTCACACCTTGGCAACATCTATCTGTCAGAGTGTCGTACTCTCTATAAAAGCAAAAAGTCTAAACTGAGTGCAACCGCTCCCTCTGCAATCTGGCTGGGACCCACGTTTGTCCTACCAGTCCATAGGTGTAAAGTTGGAATATGACCGAGTTCACTTGGTGCTTCGTCGTGAGCTCACCATTCCCGATCGCAATTCCCTGAAATGGTTTTCAGCAGAATCTGAGCTGGGATTCAGAAACCATGGGTAACGCTTGCGTTTGTTGCAAAATCTGCACACGACCTTGCTTTTCATGAACTCCTACCCTGATTATTAAACATTACCTTAAAGTTTATGGGAAGATCTTGTGTGAAGATGCCTTGAAGAATCCGTCTAGAAAGTGTTGGCACATAAACACCACCATAGGATTCGCCGGTAACGAAGAACGGCCGGGTGTAATATTCGGGGAAAATTGTGAAGAAGTCTTTCAGGGCGTTGTAGTTTTCATCAGCAGTCTAAAAGTACACTAGCCAGTGCTGGCCAGTTGCGGGGACAAGCCACAGTTTACTCACCTGGTCATCCGTGTATGCATTGTCCTCCGATTGTGTTGAGTAGGAGAAGCCGACGCTATGTGGTGCTTCCAAATACAAAACATTGGCAACCTGAAGGGTTTATAATATAAAACTTGTAGAATCCAGGCTCTTTACAAACCAGATCTTGACAAACTGCCCACTTTGTTCCACGAATACACATTCTCGTAAAGCGTCTTGCCATCGCGGTTCGGTCGGAATGGCCCATTTTCAGTGAGCATACCCCAGACAGAACTGCTTCCTGGGCCTCCGTTCAGCCAAAGAAGAAGAGGAGCATTTGAGTCACCGTAAGCATTTTCAACAAACCTCAATACAAGCAGAACTGTTGAAAAATTGAGAGTATACTATCAAAATGTGAGACTACCAGTAGTGAAGGAAATGCTTGTCTGAACCGCGAAGATATCCTGAGTAATGTTGGAATTTAATTTCGAACGTGAGGCCAGGTAGATTTGTGACCTGGACCATGTTACATTTGTCCACATAATGTTACCGAAACGACACTGAGAAATTATTACTCTGTCGGCATCTCTTCTCGATGTTGCTGGATTAAGGTAGGCATAACCCGGAAGAAGCGACGCAGCACCGAGATTCACGGCTCTTAAGCAATTGTCGTACCCGAATCCATTCACGTAGTTCCGAATCACTTGCAGCGCTTGGGAAGGGCGTGACCTCGGCACGAAATGGCCAGCTCCCTGAAACACTTACCCTAATATGCACACATACACATTTCTCATATGTAATATCCCAAAATCTCATATACATTCGGCTGGCCCTTCTCTGCTTGTTCCTTTACTATCAAACGTGGGACTAGCGCTAGTTCAAAGCAACGATTGGAATTGTACTGAATCATATGTATTTCGTGTATGAAGTTACAATCTCTCATATACTCGACTGTTGTGGATTCTCCTTTTCTGGCTATAGAGCACTCTTTCCACAACAGGGGTTCCACACATGATATACAACATTTATTTCCACAATCAGATACAACCTCTTGTCCCACGCCCCCACCGCCCCCCCCCTCTCCCTCAGCTTTTCCGTAACAATAACTTTATTCTATTTTATAGTTGAGCGTGTGGAACGTCGATTTTGGAGGAGATTGGAGAAACTCATACGCCGCGAACAACTTTGTCTATAGCGGCCATCTCCGCTCAGAAAGAGAGAGAGAGAGAGAGAGAGAGAGAGACTACAGGCTACGGGTTCTTGTGATAGCTTCAAGGCCCTGGTTATCACCTGCATTTTGCTATTTGCAGGATCTGCAGAACGTCTGCGATTGCTAAAGTTTAGACATTGACTAATAGCAGGCCTGCCGCTGAAGCCAGCGCGAGCAAAACACCGGTGGAGGAGTAGGACTTTCAAGTACATAAGAACGGCCGATTTCACAATAAAAACTGAAATTTTTCGCGGAGATTCACTCCAACCTCTGTTGATTAAATACCTTCATTAGATCTCAACATAGTCTCTAAGGGGTCGAATTCAGGCTACTCGTATTTTGGAAACGAGCTCAGAGTGGCACGCAGATAGGTAGTTCATGACGATATCTACCCACACATTCTCCAATTTCTGATAAAAGAGCTTCCATGTTGGATGACATTGAGCTCATTGCTTTGGCTCCATTTCGACCGCGCGAGGTGATTCATGGGTTTGGAGCATGAGCGCTACGGCAGCTGCCTTGCCGAGGAGTCGAGCTCCGTGATATGGATCCCAAACTACGTCTGCGCTGCATCAGCTTCATGAGCTGGCGCGGATTTCTGCGATAAGATCAGCCATGATTTCCAGGGAAAGATCTTGTTGTGGGAACTATTTATTCATCAACACATTCTCCAGTTTGACAAATCGCCTTTTTCCTTACAAATCTAAGACGAATTCGCTTCATCAGGCGAATCTTCGAGCAATGCGAGTTCTTTACTGGATTTTCTGTTTTTTTTCTTACTTCCAAATTGTTGGTTCGCGAATTGAACTGAAGTGAACGAACACGTTCAAAGACACAGGTAACACGGCACCGTGCCTGTCAGAGAAGCATTATTCCTCGAGGAAAAAATTTCAATTATTATGCAGATTAGCTTTTTCCATAGGCCAATTAGAGATTACCAGCAAGTGCGGCGTTCACGTACGCGGCGGATTAAGAAGGGGTTGGGGCAGAGTTTCGGGCGTCGGCACGTTTGATGATTGCCCTGCGAGTGCCGTAGGTAATCAATAATTGGTGTCTCAGCGCGGTCTCGGCTGCCCCAACATCCTAGGTAAGGTTGACGAGGGAACGATTCCTCGGTGACCCCTATCATCAAATGAGGGGGTTCAAGGTTTGAGCAAAACAGTATGGGGTGGAATCCTCAGTGTGCAATAAAATATACAAATACAAAGTGCTGCAGAGCGCTACTATAGTTGGGGTGACCACAAAACGGATGGCTGCGAACACCTCACCACCGTGCACTGCATCGTGTGCGCCCACAAAAAACGTGGCGATCGATCGATCGGCGCACGTGACAGGCGCGCGGTCTGTTGAGTGGTCCGCAGCCACTTCTTTCGTGACTACATTCACCATACTGTGCTTATCTGGGTAAAATTCCGGTCCGTAATTGTGTCTCGACACGCTTTGCGGCCGCACGCGCTCGAGTCAGTCGGATTTCCTGCGCCATAGCCGACTGGATGTGGCTTTTTTATTCAATTTTTTCTTGTTTTCCAGTTTCCAAAGCCCATCTAGAGTCAGCAGATCGGCGGCTGCGGCGCTGGAAGCTCTTCTGACTCGGGAGCGTGCGCCCACAAAGCGTGTCGAGACGCAATTGCGGACCGGAATTTGGCCCAGATAAGCACAGTACCTGTTTTTGTATGCGCACTGCATAACGGTCCGGAAATCACATTCCAAATTTTTTTGACGATTTTTGGAAGCTTTTTGCCGTAACTGCAGTTTAACACAGCAGTGCAAGTTATGGTATGTTTACGTACCATAACGTACACTTTCGACGCTCCCCTGGCAAGGGAATATGCTGGTTCAATCTCGCCCGGAACCGAGCGTTCTGCGATCAACCCCAACTTTTCTTGTTTAGATTTTTACCCTAACATGCACTATATTGTTGGATAGCCATTTTGAGAGAAGCCATTGAAAAAGGCCCTGGAGAGGCAAAAACGCGCCTCCGCGCGTTTTATCGCCTAATCCTTCAAATTTTTAGTGTAGCACAACAATCGTGCTGGCAGCTCATACTGCCTCTGAAAGAGCATTTGCGACCGTCTTTTCATACACTTCTCTCAAGAGGAGCTTCGCTAGCAATACCCCGATTACTGTCAAGTTGAAGACAGCATACACGCTCGTAAACGCAATTGAGATAACTGCGGAATTTTAATGGGGTGGCACCGCACCCAACGTTGACGCATTTCGAAGTGTCAAAAACGACCCACAATGACGCTAGACGAGTGAGAAGTTGACTCCGCCTCTGTATCTGCCCTGGGCCATTCTCGCCGTCGTTGGTAAGTGTGGTTTACCTATTGTGCCTATTCTACCACACACAAACGTCGCCGATGGTGGGAATGGCCCAGAACCCCTGTTTTGAGGAGGACGCAAATACAGGGGCGGGCAGACACAGGGGCGTGCCCAATTTCTTACTCGTGTAGCGCCATTGTGGGTCGTTTTTGACGCTTCAAAATGCGTGGGCGTTGTGTTCGGTGCCATCCCATTCTAATTTCGCAGTTATCTCAATTACGTTTACGAGCGTGTATGCTGCCTTCAAGACATAGATACACCGTACTCGAATTGAAATCGCGTGAATGTTTCCAGAGTAGATGGTGCGTAGGCCACCATCCATATCCATATACACATCACGGTTGTAATTCGCTCTCCAAGTAGTCTCCATGGTCGCCTACAAAAATGGTTGCTCAGCTTATATAAGTAAAGCACTTACGGAAAGTTGCAGTGTTTCCGGAGCTGCATAGTTGATCATTATATGTGCTTCTCAGAGACAGCTTACCGTCAGATTCTGAGCATTGGCAAAACTTCGTAAGAAGTTCTGGGCGCTTAGGAAATTATTCACAGTATCCAGGTCGCCATTGTAGAATAGAATCTGCAGCATATTGGTCCAAGCTGTTTACGCAGTAAAAATAACCTGAATAAAATTAAACTTACCGACATATTACTACTCTTGTAAAAGTTGTGGTTGACAATGTTCGCCAAATCAAGAGTCAGGTCAGTTGTGAGCTGGCCGTATTGCGCTTTCCTGAATGATCACCTTCTTAGTACCATTTTACAGAGTCCAGAAGCAATAATGAGTTGAGACATGTGCGAAGCAAACTCACGAGCATATCACATACAGTACTGGGCTCGCATGAAGAGCGCTTTTGGTGTTGAAGTTACCTAGGTACTCTGATGTGTACTGATCAGCCTTGCATGGGTAACCATTCCAAGGATCCGTTGATTCGTAGCTATTTCCTACAGCCGCCATCTGGAAACTTTAGCTGACTCACAAGAGCAAGTGGAAATGTGAGTTACACATCACTTCCTAACATGCAGTGCAGACAGAGTAAGTTAGATCTTTCAACAGAAGCGAAAGTGAAAGAAATATTGGGTCACATCAAACTCCGTAAGACATCATCTGGACGTAACGTAAACTATATAATTCAACAACCTGCTGGACTATTTTTCCACCTCCACTGAAAGGGGGGAGGTTCAGTCAGAGGGAGCGTTCAAACAGAGGTAGAGGTGCTCTCAATTTTTCAATCATGCTTCCAAAAAATGTCAATGTCAATCTGGGTAAGCAAAGAGTACCAGTCCAGCTAAAGTAGTCGATTATTCGCCAAAGCCCAAAATCTGCTAACAAGTATTAGATTGATGCATAATTATCCGGCGCTTATACCGACGCGTTTTTCATCCTTGAAAAGTAGCCTTCTGCTCTTTATTTTTGTACGAAGCAATTTTCTCATTGTTTCGAAAAAAAGCTTGCCGAAAACTATAGTCGCCATAATATGCTGTTCGCCATATTATGCTCTACCACTCCGAGAAGGAATAGAAAGCAGCACAGTCATTTCGCGATCTCAACAAACTTTTTGGCAAAGGAACGATTAGCGATAGTCAGTGTAGAGGGTGTCACAAATCAAGTGGTATCAGCTCGGAGGATAAGTCAGGAAGAGGTGGGCCATCGGATTTTGACGACCGGGGTCTTCTGGCATCCTTGGACAATGAAGAGTGCTTGACAACACGAATGTTGGCTGAAGACTATAATGCCAATCAATCCCCTTCCATTTTGCTTCATAAAACTTGGTAAAGTGTGAGAAATCGCTGGATGGGTCCCCCACGAAATTTCCAAAAAAACAGGGTCGATCGCATTCGAATTAAGAAAAATCATTCAGAAAACGCCGGATAATCATGCGTCAACCCGAAAATTCAATTTGAAAACCCAATGTTCTCAATGTTCATGTTTTCGAGAATGTTGGCCAGATTTGATGGAAAAGTCGCAGGGTGGATGAGGGATAGATTTGCCATGCTAGAATAGGTTAGAGAAAGAGTGGCTAAGAGAAGGGGTAGGCATTTGTGCATTATCAAAAATGGCGTTGAACGTCATGGTAAGTTTGCAGAAAATGAAAAATTCCAGAAAATTTTGAGTTCGCTTGAAAGACAATTCGGCACACTCTGCGAAGTTGTTGGTGAACATCGCAGGAGCACGAATTCTCAACAGTACTTCAGATTTGTTTTTGTTGATGTTACGCTGCTTTTAAAGACTTTTGAAGCCTTTTTGATTCAATGAGCGCCCTTAAAGGCAGCGTCCACGATAAAAATTGTTTTTGAGTTTCCACCAGAAAAACGAAGTTTTAGAGTCTGACTGTTTCATCAGTGAAGAAAGAATCACGAAAAACGCTACGAAACATCCAAAGTCAGCTCTTCTTTTTGAATGCCACATTTCAACGACGGATCGTTTGCGCGGGTATGGACCTGATGTAGACAGCATGCAAATGCGCCCCAATGCTAAAACTTAGCCGCGCTCGCGCTCCAATGCCAATGTAGAAGCGGACCAAACTGTTCTCCGGCAAACTGGACCGCGTGCGGAAGGGCTAGCGCGAGCGGACTTCGGAGCCGTATGGAGCTCTTTCGAGCTCGTTTTCGTTCGTTCTTTCGACCCCAGGGCTCCAATGAGACCTTAAACTTTTGATTTCCGGCCAAAAACCGAGGACGAAATCGATCGTGGACACTGCCTTTGATCAGGAGAAAAAGTGGGCGAACCTCGTCCTAAAAATCGCCCGTCGCACAATCTTGTGTTAGGCCGAGATCATACTTCCAGCAACGAGCGACGCCATTTTTTTCAATTTTTAAATTCATTATTTTTGATTACTCTTATGTCAAACGAGGTTGTTTGATGGCATGATTTATTTTCGGCCTGACGTTTCGACTGACGTCTTCTTCAGAGACCTAAGAGTGCTTCGAGCATTATATTATTTGTTTTTTATATTATTTGTGATTTACCCTATCGAGCGCCTCCTCCTCGCCAGCAGTTCTGAGTTGCTGTGAGGAGCCACACAGGCGCTGAAATATGATCAGACCAACCCACCACGTCACTCCACCGTTGAGCGGGGCTCCGCCACTACCGTTGTGAGTAGATCAGTGTGCGCGAATGAACGCCTCTGTGAGTCTGATGGTGGCTATAGCTCACAGTGCTGTGCAAACGGCAAGAGATCACTCGTGATTGCGGGACGCTCAGATCTGTTATTCATCAACGGGTCATTTGCATGTATCCATAGGGCCTCTAAAGACTTTCTCGCTGATATTTCGCATTCACAAGCCAGAATCCTACAAGACACATCGTAATCGGCACCGTTGTGCTCCTCCACATTATGTCTCCCGAGCGGTGTTCGAGGATCGTTGCACCTTTTCCCTGCCAGTTGTTCCTTTAAACGTACCGCTAATGATCTTCCAGTTTCTCCTATGTATACTGAATTGCATGTTCGGCATTTTATTTCGTATATCACCCCAACCTGACTGCAGTCACCAATTTTTCCGTTAGGACAAACGATGCAGTTCTCCGAAATGCAGGTTGTATCATACATTCTGTTTCTCACCAGCCGCTAGATTCAATCGTTGGTTATTCACTCCCATAGGCAAAAATGGTTTGAAAGAAGGTAGCTGATTATCTGAAAATTGACTTCTGATCCTCCCCGAAGGACAGCTGGTGTCGCTTGGACTGTCTTCTGTGAGGACAGGCTGTACACAAGTGGTGTGCGGCAACGAAAAATAAAATTTCGACAAACGGCTATGGCGAGCCCCAAGAATGCCAGCAAGCTGCAATCGGCAAACAGCATTTACAGCACACCCCTGCTGTTCACTATTTCGCAGGGCGGTAACATATAACGAGTTTTTCAAGAGGTTACGTTTTAGAATTTGCAGAGGTGAGACTTCGAACTCGTTGAATGCCTCGCAGTGATTTTTTTATTGAGTTCTAGTTTATTGACTGAAATCATTGATTACTGAACGAGAACTGCGGGCAATGAGCAGCAACGAAGGGTGAGAATGATACAACCCAAAATTTCTTTGGTTTCTTCGTTTCTATTTCCGGACTTCCGTTTCCGGTGTTTTTGACCATTTTTCTTCCGTTCCCGTTTCCGAAAATCTCGAAAAAGAGTTTCGCACAGCCCTGCTCCGGATCACCTCCGGCTCGACGCGTTGGACTCGTAGCGGCTCGCTACCCTCCTCAACAGCGTTCATGCGTGCCGCCCCTAGAAGGAATTGTTCAGAACGTTTTTTTTGCGTTTTCGCTTTTTTGAAAAGGACCGTGCCCCTGGCTATTCTCGTCTGCCGCTCCGTATTCGGATAATTTTGTTCTGTTCTCTTCACAGTTGCTTTCGTTGCAGCAGTTGTCATTTGTCTTATATTGAGTTCGATACGAAACAGACGGCTTACTTCTTCTTCTGTACCCTTGGATAATAACCTCAGATTTTTAGTGCTCTCATGGCAATTGAATACACCCATAGGGATGTAGGCTAGGTAAGTTTGATTTGTACGTATTGTGTTCGAGCTGTACGGAAACCGTTTCATCATCAAACCGTCTCCAGAATCGTTTCAATTAAAGGACATTAGGATCAAGAATGAATGGTGCAGTAATTACTTTCCAAGGTTTGGAGAACTGTAAGCAATGTCTTCAGCGCACCTCAAGTCCCATAGCGTTTGCTGCTGATTTCACGTTGTAGTAGTATCGATAGCAATCCTGGTACATATCTTGTCGAGAAATACTGAAAGAACAATTCCATCTTTTTTTGTCATTGATTGCTCCAGTGCTCAGTTAAGCAACCCTCCCATAAAAACTGCCCCCTAACTTGTTGGCTTTCATGCTTCTATGCAGGTTACTATTAGAAGACGAAGTTTATCGTGCTTTCTGATACTAACATCAGCTCTAAGCCATTTTAGCTCTTCATGGCTTGTGGTCGCAGTAGCATAATTTGGATACGAATCGACGTGCGACGCGATCTAGATCGAAGCTCGTCTTACTTATCCACAGCGTCACGCGAAGTTTGAGCTTCGAGAGAGACTTTAGAGAAACACATTTTACCATGTTAAAGGCAAGGTTCGCAATAAGAACAGTTTTTGAGCTCTTTATGAAAATGAAGGTACTAACAATCGTAATTGTAAGTGAAAAAAAAAGTGAAAACTCTAAGGAAAAACGCACAAAACCAAGCCAGGGCGGGTGAATACTGGGCCAGTGGCAATAACCCCGGAAGGTGGCAGTAACCGGCTGTCACTGCGTGGTGATTGTGTCAATCACTGATTGGCTATCAATGTGAACGGGCCGGCATAGAAATGCACAGGCGGCGCTCAAGTTAATGACCATTGCAGTCAGGCACCTGGCAGCAGTGAGCGTTCTTTTGTGAGATGGCTGACTGCAAAAAAAGGGTGGTGACTTCGCTCACCGCTGCAGAGTAAAGAGAAATAGTGCGCGGACCGGAGAGGAGATAGGTCGATACCGCGGTCATGGGGTAGAGCACGTCCAATCGTGCTGACTTTTGAAGCAAGTGCGCTCCAAGAAAGGGCAGTGGAGCGCTAGCGAACCGACCAGTCCGCTGTCCACTTATCTACACCACCTACAGTGGTGTAGATTATTGTTTTATACCCAATGGTTTGGTAAGAAGGCAAGTTTTCGGGTTACGAAATCTTGAAAGTAGGAGAAAACGCAACGATCTCGTCATGTCATACAAAATAATTACTCGCAAGGTCTCACTCCGATCATCCGACTTTTTCACTTTTGTGAATTCTTGCACAAGAGGAAACACACAAAAGCTCAGACCGAAAATATCTCGGACGCAGGTAAGGTCAAAATTTTTCTGTAATAGAGTAGTTCCAACGTTAATTTTTTTGATTAATAGAGGCGCTTTGTGTTTGAATCTCAATTCCTTCAAAAAAGTAGTTCACCAGGTAATCTGCTCTAACTCGTCGTAGAGATCCCAGTGTTTTATAGTCTTTCTTACTTTTATAACCGGTTTTTTTAGTTTTATCCTCTGTTTTATCCTTAATCGTTGTGTTCCATTTTGAATTCTTCCATTTAGCATTTGAGAACGCTTCCGGCGTATGTATCTAACGGTATTGATGTTATGATGTCTTCATACACGTGCACTATGTGTGCGTCCACAAATAAATAAATAAATAAATAAATTATCACCCCAGCACAGCACGGCGGCCTATCTCGTTGTCTAAAGTGTGCCCGAATGAGAATGGCGGCCCACGCGGTCGGCGTGATAGGCAGGCGGCCGTTGCATGTGCCACCCTCGGACGAGTGTTGGATTTCAACGACGGCCGTTCCCTCTCCCACCGTCTGCAGAGCTGATTTATCGGCGCAGTGCTTCCTGCCAGCCGGTGCTGGCCCCGTTCGTAGTCGATGGCGGTGGGGACTTTCGCATGCTCGTCCGAGAGCGGCGAACGCGACGGCCGCCTGCCAAGCACGCCGGCCGCATGGGCCGCCATTCTCATTCGGACGCACCTTAGGTGAGCAAGGAAAAATTGCACCCGCCGGCTGGCAGCTATCCAGCTCCGCTGCCAGCTGATAGGAATGACAGGCGAAACATTTGAAGGTTTTATTGATGTTTCAATGAATCCTGACGAAGATTAGTGGGAGATTAACGTCGATTTATACGTAGCTGTCATGAGTACATCTCCTTTATAGACTTCACGTGCTTTACTCCTATTGTAAAAGCAACGTCAATTTCCTAGAAGTTGGTATGGCCATATTCAGCCACTTACAGATATTTTTTCAATAATCGCTCACTACAAATAAAATCAGATTTGCTTAGACAGCCATCCAAGAAAGATAGCTGGAAAATGGAGAAAGCATGAAACTTACGTGATCCTCGTGTACTAGTTATTAAATGCTGTATGACTGTTCATCTAAGTCCGGCTCCTATCTAAACTTCGTTTTCCTCTTTCACTTCTGGTTCACTTCCTTCTACGTTGACTGGGAAGCGGGAAACAGACTAAGGAAAAAAATAGTACATAATTTTAAAGAATCCTTGGAACTTTTTGGTTCACTTTGTGAACAAAAACACGAGGTTGGCTCCACGACAATCATACTACAAAGTATTGTGTGTCGTGGTTTCAGTGGTAAGTGGTAGTTTTAGTGGTCACCCAACAAGAAATTTCCAAAATCGTCTTTGAAATCTAACACGCTCTCGCTTTGATGATTTTCTTTCGCGCAAAATTCCGAAATCCCATTATCCGAGGTTGAAAACTTATTAAATGTGAAAGATAGACACATTTTCACGCTCCCAAAACCCATATTTACTACTGCAAGTTACAATGAACACGAAGAACTGTGGAGGGAGTGTATGTAGGAAAACAGAAAGAGTCCTTCACATATGAACATGTGGCCCAGTGGTCTAGGGCGCTGTGTTGGGCGTCCGTCGCGTAGGTAGGTGTTGTGTTGGTTCAAATCCTTCGATTAATGAGAGTTTTGCATTGAATGCTACTCTTCGAGAATAATTCTCGTTCTAAGGACGCAACCATAGGAGGCATCTCTTAGATATTTGTGGGGACGTTCCCGAAGACAATGGACCTGATTTGGTCGTTATCACTCGGTCGAGGGGAGAGGAGCGAAACGTCCCCCCCCCCGGAGAGGGACGTCTCGCCCCTCTCCCCTCGAATTATACACAACAATAAGGCGTTCGAAACAGTCAACTCGGGGGGAGAACAAGGGAAGTTCGCTTCACGGTTGTTCCCATGGCCTCCCCCCGAACATGATGAACGCGGAAACAAAGCCGCAACGTATACGGTGATGCAGACGGGCTAGTCGCAAGGTGGTCTCCTACTTCGCAAGTTAAGTGGGTAGATCTGCCTCTCAAGGGCTACGTAAGGCATCTCTGTCTGGTTTTCAGAAGAGCTAATAAGCTTCACTATAACCTTCAGTCAGAGGTGAATATTTTTGGACCGATCGCAGTTTTTCCGGAACAGGAGACTGTCGGAAACAGTGAGTTCTAGCAAGCTGATTTTAGATCAATCATTGAACAATGGGAAGATCTGCAGTCGGAAGGTCGCGGGAAGACCTGCAGTCGGGAGAACAAGAGAACTCCTGCTGTGGGAACTTCCCCCATTACTTTGCTGTCGAGACGTTCCCTTCGCCTTCCTCCAATTCGGTGGAAGTTCCCCAGTTGTTTCGAGGGAACTTCTGCTGTCATTCTCGGAAACTTCCCCACGAATATCTGAGTCTAGGCGTCATCGACCTCAGGTTAGCTGCCTCTTTAAAGTCACCACATTGGGGGATTGCTACTGGCCCTGGTGTCGCCCAGCCCCACTATTAACAACACTTTTATGAATGCTTTCTAATCCGCATTTTATTTTGCTCTTGAAATAGCCCGTAGTCTCTATATGGGCTCATCAATTACTTTAAAAATAGAATAGAAGACGGCAAAACAGGAAGTTTCGGTACTCGGGGGCGGGAAAACACCAAGCAATAACTTGTTACTGTGCGTTTTTTCTCCAATTGTTTACTTATTTTCACTTTTGTAGTGGACAGATCTACTTTTCCATGAGAATAACACAACAACCGATTTTATTGAGAACAGTGCCTTCAACGATGCGAAACTTGTTCTGCACAATCAGAAGATTCGCTGCTTTATTAACTATCAGAGTTCTAACTAACATTCTTCTTAACGCTCTCGACAGGAGCACAAGCACGCACTACATTCAGGGCTGTCACACGCCAAAAAATTAGAGGACTCATCAGAAAGCTGGTCCAACCTCTTGTCAAGCCACATTGAGGCGGCAGTGGAGGCTCTGGCCTTACAGACCGGATCACTGCTGCTATAAAAATCACAGGACATGGTCGATTGGTTACTGCAGCACGATGAGCGCAGATCATCCCACTGACTGAAACCAGATATAAATAAGTTATTTTTCATAGTTCCATTGGAAATGTTTCACACTCACTCCTTGCCCACCAGTCCATGTGTGTACAAGATTGGCAATATTGTGTTGAACTCTGTTTGAGCACTGAGCATGCCGTTTTCGATTATCAAACCCTGAAACTATTCAGAAGTGGCCTGATGATCCCACCACTTGTCGCGCAAAGTGGTACTCCTGTTTCGCTGTAAGGGTGCAACACACATATGAACACTATAGAATTGAGTCGAGTATATGGACAGTGCTGCGGCATCATCACGCGCGATTGAAACTCCACTGGTCAATGGTGCCGCGAACGAACGGGCGTGGGCCCCCGTAATGATCTCGCCACGCCCATTCGTTAGACTGAATTAGACGTGGAGTTTTTCTGTTTCCCGAAAAAGAGAGCACCCTACCCTTTCCCATTTGGCTCCAAGATAATTTACGGAATTCTGGCGTTTTTCACTCTAGGAAAGTTGTGTCCTAGGAGTCCTAAGTATCTGAGTTGGGCTGATATAGTGGAATGTAAAAGAACGATTTTTGAAGATAAGAACGTCAAGAACAACCGAACATTTCTCGACACGACGCGGTCGCGTCACGGCTCCTGTAAACAAAATTGGTAATAACCTATTGATGAAGGGTAGTGTATAAAAGAAGTGAAGAGCGGTGTGTCTTCATTTGCATACCGCCCTTCTACAGGGGTCAGCAGTTGAGGATCTGCCTAGACTAGGAAGTAGGAAAACAGCAGCACCGGCGGTCAAGATGTAATCAAATCGGGGTACTAACTTAGAAAATTATAGAGCCGTGACGTGATCGAGCAATTTTCGGTTGGCCTTTACGTTCTTATTTCTTGAAGATGTATTTTTGAAGCAAACACTACCCTTCAGACTTTCCTTAGAGTTCATGGCTGCCTACTCTGGAACAGCTGGTGATTAGCAGCACCCGCGCTGTAGCTACTGGTAAAAGCAGAAGCTGCTGCCAATGAGCAGGAGCTCCTCCTGCTTGTGCTGGTACACTAACGCTTTGTTTATTGTGGCACGCGTGATATTCCCAGCCCCTCTTTCGTAGTGTCTGCTTACGCTCTACTCCGTTGATTTGCCTGATACTAATGAGCATTGCAGCATCCTCTAAGATAAAAACAGCCCACCTTCCGCCGGCCAAGTCGGGCTAGTCGACTTCGCGCGGCCCCAATTTGGTGGGCGTGACACAGCGCCCCACTATCCGCGGAGAGAGAGGTTTTCCAGTCTTCCCGCGGAGTGTCGGCGGGCAGTCGGCTATTCCTCGGGGTCATCGAACACTCACTCATCGATTCCCACAATGGAATCATCATTGCACCACATACTAGAGTGGAGCCAATGAACAATTGCTGAGCAGAGAGCGCTGTATGCGACGCTGGATCCGGGCAGGTGAGCCATTGTCTGTTGATGGCATCTGCGGATGAAAAGACTGCAAGCGCAAGTGAGTGTAGTAAGCAAACGTGTGTGAGCTTACTCCTTACTTGTCAGAGGCAGTTCAAGATGAAGAGTCCAAAAGGGGATTTTTGAAATTTTGTTCCAACAGATCTTTATCTAAAGGGTGATTTTAAAGTGTGCCGCAAACTGTTTTTGGATTGTCTTCTGTCAGTCATCAAATTAGCAGTAACGCGATGGCTGAAGGGACGCAGAGTGCTTGTTCAACGTGTAAGGGCAGTAAACGAAACGGCGCTGCCGAATCCCCGCGACCGATCTATTGGCCTTCCGCGGGAGGGGTTACGGGGCGTCGGCTAGTGGTACAGCGGGAAGTGTGATGTCTCTATCTGAGCTCTTGTACGACGGCGGCGCCTACGAAAGGCTGCCAGTCTCGCTGAGGGGCAGTTAGTCGCTTGAGGCCGGAAAGAGAAGGTGGCTTTGTGTCACTTTCAGGATGTTATTTTCGAATCCTGAGGGGATCATCCCCATGGCCCATCGCGAGGGTACCCCCTTTGTTGTGGCTTTTTCTTTGTTTGTGGAAGATGATGTCCTTGTTGCGGACCGCGGTGTGTCTCCTTGCTGTTGACCGTGACAAGGAACATACCCAACACCGGCAAAGAAGGTGGCAGTCCAAATTCTTTCTTCCATTGCAGGACAGGCTGTCGATAAAGAGGAGTAGAACGCCGAAGTACGTTGGCTGGATATGCTGCCGTTGCCAGCACCTCCTGCTGACAACGAGTACTCCATGTTTGCCTTGGGGTACTAACACTATTGTGCCGACGTACTAAGCCCCGACCGTCTGAGTACGCTAACAAAGAGAATATATGAAGCCTCCGACTGAGAATTGATGTGGATTGGAACACATTTTTGGTGTGTTTTTATGATTCCATTGAGTTCGCAAAATGAGCCAGGTCAATTTGGAATTTCCGAGAGAGCCTTTATTCGAAAATTTCAAGCCCCCGCGGCTGAGCTGAGGTTATCAGCTACGTTGAATCGGCTGGCGTTATCAGATTCAAAGATTTCTTGCCTCATCGAATTTAATTTTTTTTTGAAATTCATCAATGACAAATCCTCTATTCATAATCGTGGAGGCTTTCAAAATTCTATTGGGCCTATTCGATGACATGCAGGGGTCGGTCGATGTTCAAGTTAGTGTTCCCATCATCCCAGACAAGTCTGGTATAAGTTTTCCGACCCGGAAGGAATGGAGGGCATGGTTGGCCTTGAACGAGGATCGATCACTGGAGCGTGGGCGTGAGAGTGCCGCCTGTTGCCACTGCCCGGCACATGCTCAGCAGAATCGAGACAATCATAAATTTTGGTCCAGCAGTTGTTTTGCAATCATTTTGTGCGAAAATAGCTGCATGGCCTGTTTCTTGCAGAAAGGGTTTTAATGCATAGAAGGTGAAGCAGATTGGGTCGTAATACTTCGATTTTTTTTCTAGACCTAAGCTACTTCAGCGCATTCTCTTGATCTGCAAATTCTAATCACTTCCCTTACGCTAAAATCCCTTGGTGGCAATCTAATTTTAAAAAAAGTGTTTCCGTTATGGATAGAAGCGAAAAAATCGTCGAAAATGCCCCTTTCCAAGCACTGATATGCTTTATTCGAAAGCTTTCCCAAGGTTGCAGAAATGCGGACCTCGCTTTTTTGCACCCTCTATCGTTCCATGATTCAAAAACCTTGGAAAATATTCTATTCTAACCCATCTCGCTTCTTAAGCCTACGGCTTTATGTATGGTTTCCGTTTTCGATTTAGTATGACGCATGGACCAGGCGGCCGGCGGTGCGGGGTTGACAGCTCCACTGGAGAATGGGGCATGTGGATGGAATCCACACCGCGGGTGTGGCTAAGGAGCAGTTCGGCTGGTACACACGACGCGCGCGACGGTAAAACGCTGTGCGCGCTCATCGTCCCTGGGGCGCGTTAACCGAGGGCATCAAAAAAGTTGTTGTTCCATTTTAGCCGTTCCCCTTTATCGCTTTTCGCATTTCTTTCATGTAGGTGGATGTGTCAGACGTAGGATCGGCGTCGGAATCAATATCATCATCTCCCATTCCGCTCCAAGAAGCAAACAAAAAGAACTAAAAAAAACTTGTTTAAAAAGTGTGAATTCCATTGAAACAATGGTATGAGAAGCATTGCGTCTAGAAAAACACATTATAAACAAAAAAACATAAATAAAAAGCAAAAATGATAAAGGGGGAAGGCTACAATGGGACAACGACTACTTTTTTCGAAGGTCCTTGGTTAACGCGCCCCAAGGACGATGAGCGCGCACAGCGTTTTTTCCGTCGCGCGTCGCGTGTGCTAGCCGAACTGCTCCTTAGCCACACCCGCGGTGTGGATTCGAGCCAAATGCCAGAGAATGGGGTTTCGATTCGCGTGGGGTGATCTGCCGTCGCAGCCCCGTCCATTCATCAGACTGAAATTATTACGCGAACTCTACTAGTTTTCGTCATTCGAATGAAAAGAAACAGGATGACGAACATGACAGCAAAGTTTACTCCCACCTTCAAGTTCAAAGTCGACTTCCCGGAGCTGAGTTTATGTAGAATTGAGTAGGCAAGTCGTGTGACATACACCGAGCCGTAACCTTCACCGCCCAGAAAGAAATTATTCGCAGCACGCTCCGGGAACACAGTAAAGAAGTCGCCAATCGCAGCTTCCATCGATGTAGTCACCTATAAATATGGGATGAATGCGCAAGTGTCACTACAACACGCATAAGAAAATCGATCTTTTCTTGACACTCACCAGATTATCGTTGGATGTTACCGGCACCTGAGAGGAGAATCCAGTGTTCACGGGATCGATGACTAATAGGTTGGCTGCCTAGAAATGGTCCTACATGTTGGAATTCAAACGCACTCATCAATTTGTATCTTAATGAACCCTCGGAGACAGCGGAAAACTTTTCTCCCCCAGGAAAAACTTGGAAGAAGTTATGGATTCTAATCAACGAAGCGACGACTCATTCTATTCCGTGACGACGGCTGTGTCCATTTCCCTCCTATGACTGCTCAGCCCTTCTATACTTGCGTGAAGAGTAAAATTGAACTAGTAAAGCTGTTTGTTCTTACTCCTGTAACCTGGTGCATACCTCATAAGCTCATTTGCTACCCTACACAAATACTAGTTGGAGTCAAAATTTTAGAACTTTCAATTACGGACTCAACGATCCGACAACTTCGCTTTCCGCCCTAAGGCATTTTGCATAGTTCTCACCGCAAGCGCAGGAAGAGCGGTGGACTATGAAAGTTCTCAGCGCGCGGGACGCGCGTGCTGCCAAACCAGCCCCTCTATGGCGGTTTCACAGTTTGAATCGACACTCGTTTCTCAGTTTGAGTTCACTCCAACATAAATAATTCTGGGACTATCTCACCCTACCGTTCACGCAAATGCAAGCCAGGAATTTCTGTTTGAGTCACAGTTGAAGCTCAGCCTTAACCCGCACCTCCCTGGCGAGATTTGATATTATTTTCCTGCAAATCACGCGCGTGCCGCGCTTACGGTGAGAACTATGAAAGACGCTTGAGAGAGAGATCACTCTCATCTCACCTTGTTCCACGAAAACACGTTTTCATTTAGTGTCTTCGAGTCCTGAAAGAGACGGAATGGTCCAATGTCCTCTAGCATTCCAGCTGAAGAACTGCATCCTGGTCCACCGTTAATGAAAAGGATCAGTGGATCAGTGCTGGCGTTGTTCTGAGACTCGATGTACCTGGAATGTATTCACAGGGTGTATTCAAACATGGCAAAAAGGGTTCATCATCTTGTAGTTCATAAGTATGCAAGAAACTAATCGCCTCACAGGAGATGTTTCGCAACATCTCCTTTGAAGGCAGGGTTCGCGATAAAAACGACTTTTGAGTTCTCTTCATTAAAATGTAGAAACAACCGGAAATTCGAGGGAAAACGCCCAAAAACTAAGTATAACAGCAAATTACCAGTGTCGGCCGGCCCCCCAATTAAAAAGACTTTCATTAATGCTTCCTTATCTGCTTTTTATTTTGCTTTAAGAGTAGTCAATAGCCTTCAGAAGTGCTCAGAATTTACTTTAGAAGCGAAATAGAAGTTGACAAAACAGGCATTTATAGAAATATCGATAGTTGGGGTGGGAGGACACCAACTCAGACGTTCGCCGTTGTTTACAGGACACGAATGAGATGTCACCTCACGCAATGCTCCCTGTAGACATCCGATAAGGGCAGAAATCGCCCCTCGAGAACTGCCCGTCGCCCCCCTCCATGGTGCCGCAGACAACCTATTCGCGGAAACGCTTTTGCTGTAGACATCCCATCGGAGGAGTGTCTCCATCCCCGATTCCGCGTTCACATCCTATCAACATCCCGTAGACCTGATATTACCATCCCAGTGGAGCATCAGCCGCCTTATGACGTCGCCAATCGAAAGGGAGTTTATCACCTTGAGAAACTTGATAATGAGGCTCGATTTTCTTTATTTCGGTTCTAATCTAACCGGAACAGAGAAATTGGACCCTCTCGACCAATTTCTCTAGGGAAAAACTAACATCGGCCTAGATCCTAATGAGACTTTGCGTTCCACTCTGGAGGTTGGCGCAAACTCGGTACACCTACGTTATAGCATGTGGCCCCGAGTTTGCGCTAACCTTCAATATTTTTTTTCAAAAGCTTTTAGAGGTACAAGTAAGCGCCCAACCGAAAATCCGTACAAGTCCAGAACGCTGTCAGTGTGTGCAAAGTTTGGAAAATGTGCCTTCACCCAAAATCTGCTCAGTGGGGTAGTTTTGGGCGCTGAACACAGGCATGAGGTCCGTTTACGGATTTCGCAAACACTAATGCGCGTTTTAGATGAGAAAAGCGGGAAATACGGAATCTGATAGACTATAACTTTTTCCGCAGATGTCCGTAGCAAAATCAGAGTTCAGATTCGAAGAGGGCGTAGAGTTGACTAGAAAACATTCATCAGCTTTCTGATCCGGGGGTACAACATGCGAGGTTCCCTAGTTAATCACAGTCGATGGGAAAGCTACTTGATGGGAAAGCTGTTTTAGCGTAGTCCGGAATGAGCAAAATGGAGTACCTTGCGCGGATGCACTGAGCTTTTACATTCTCAATTTTTAGTCGGCGTGCTCGGAGAGCTGGCCGACTTGCATGTCGGTGTGAAGCTACCTAGCAGCATGTGCTCTTGCTATTAAATTTTGCAACACGTGCTCCTCCGGTAAAATTTTGCAGCACCTGGTGCTGTTTGGAGCACGTGTTCCTGCAATACACCCTTTCAATGGGTGTGGTCACTCGAGTTGGATACATATTCAACACGCATTGAATGCGGCGATTTTTTTCAGCACGCAGAAATGTACTCCATTTCGCTCATTCCGGACTACGCTAAAATGGCTCTCCTTGTTAACCAGAAAAGGTGATATCGGCTAACTACGCTTATTTTCTTTAAATCTACATTGTTTTCTTCTAGCTACATTGACCTCTCCTCGAGTATTGACAACATGGATGGGAATCAGGGTAAATAAACACCACCGAATGATCAGAGATTCCTCTCAAACATCTTAAAACGACGACGCAAAGGGCACACATAAACTGACGAAAAAAAACTGAAATCTGCCAACGAAGGCGGTTGCTGAAAGCTCCGTAAACCACGGAATCCTTCGGGTCCACCACGGGGAACTCCGCGAGGTCTACCTCTCGGCAGAACACCAACACCCCTTCCACGGTACGACGTTATTCAGAAACGAATCACATATCTCACATAGTCATAAAATGGGAAGAATTACTTTAGAAGTCTACGCACAATCTTCGTGACACATTGATTGTTGTACGCTACCAATACCCCTTCTCGCGAATGTTCTGTAGAACAGCCCATCGGCCTGCACCGCCGTAGGCATCCCGAGTTGTCGTCCTGTAGACAACAACTCGGTCTGCATCAATTTGTGGCACTCGGCGGGATTGCTGGTCGATGAGCTGTTTAACAGTTTCTCCTCGTCGTCCCCACAAGGCTCCAACAAAGCACACACTGGGACGGCCCCGCGTAGAGCTGCCTGTTCGCCAGCGGTGACTCGTTCTGGGCGGAGCGACGTCCTGTAGACAACGGCGAACGTCTGAGAAGCAATAACCTGTTCCTGAGCGTTTTTTTCTTCAATTTTTTGCTTCTTTTCACTTTTGTGATGGCCAGATCTAACTTACCATGAGAATAACACAACAACAGGTTTTATCTAGAACCCTGCCTTCAAGGGCAGGCTTCAAAGACGAGCCAGAATGACTTTTTTCGAGCAACTTGGAAAGCTAGGTGTGGAGCCCCGTACGCTTTGCCAGTGGAACCCCCTCCTTACCATACAACTTTATTGCTTCAAAATGGGTCCCTTGGCTCGTTTTTGACGCTTCCAACGACGTAGGCGTTTTAGTATTGGTCGTCTCAATTAATTAACGTCATTATCTTAACGACATTTGCGAGCGTGTATGCTGCCTTCAAGGATTGCTATTTCTTACCCAATAAACTGTAGCAGTGAACCGAGCTGGGGCAATGAAAACAGAGAGGTGAGTGGCTCCCGGAAGTGTGAGGCAATTGCCGTTTGCCGAAATTTTCGTCTAAAACGGCAAATTTTCGGCGAAAATTGGTTGAAACAACAGGATTTGCCCTCACCGCAGTGTTGGTCAGCGATTCGGACCTGCTACAAATAGCTATTTTGACTAGTTCCGGCTCATTCAATGCATAATTGTACCCTTTCAATCGTTAACTTATGAAAACATCTCGAATGGGTAATCAGAGGAGTTCGTTCGAGTTATAAATTGTTTGGGAGCCTCCAGATGACTTTTTTCTAATCATCGAATTCTTAACCCCTTAAGAATGCCAAAGTTACAGAAAATCCTTTTTCAGAGGCAAACCGATTACTGCAAGTTCTAGCTTGCTGCAAGTTACTGCATTACAAAACCAAGTCATATCAAAGCTTTAGCGCAAAAGCTGCCTTATGTAGACATATGAACCAGTGTAGAACTCGTGTTTATAGACCAACTTATCATCGGTTGGTTGGCTGATGGGAATAATTGGGACAGGAAAATTATCCATTCCGCAAACACTTAGTCCGGCTTTTTAAAAGTTGTACAATATTCGCAGCGGTCGTTAAAGGCAGTGGCCAATAATATCTTCGATTTCATGGTCATTAGCTGAAATAAAAGGTTGACTTGATGACAGAGCTGGGTTTGCTAGGAAATGGTGTAAAGAAGAAAAAATGAAAAATCTTAGAAAAGGCAACGATCAAAACCGCATTCAATTTTTCACCACAAATCCAAAGGTTTGAGGTCCATTGCAACAACAGTGTGGGAAACCGGCTCACAACGAGCAACCAATAGCAATATATTGCCCGAAACTTGAACGTGGTGTACTCGCTCCACCCACTTCCACGGTATTCACAGGGGAGGTGAGTATGGCGGGTAAACCACATTCGAGTTTTGGTACCGTATAAAGCGAATTATTGCTTGTTTATAGCCGACATTGTTGCTGTAGTTGGCCTCATGCCAGCGTGTAGGCCGAATAGGCAGAAAAGGAATAGCCCAAGAGCAGTCCAGCTGGCTAGCGCACTGCAGCGACGAAGTGGGCACAGCGGACTTCCGTCGTGTGCATCGCATGCACCAGTCGAACGCCCCTCATTCTATTAATTCGATCAACATGCCCCTCGCAGCTCTTGATTTGAAAATTTGAAGGCTGCTTTTACCGTGAGCACTGCATTCGACAAGACTAGTCTCACTCCATTCTTGTAGCCTCACAGGGGTAATCATTCAATCGTAGTTTGAAGTGAGCGAAATTTGAATTCTTGAGCCTACTACTCGCTACTAACAGTAAAAATTGTGACTCCGGTTATAACCCAAATCGCGCGCTGCTGATCGCGGTGTTAACTGTATTTCGCCTTCAATCCCGACCAATCATCGCGTATTCACCCTCCTATTAGCACATGATTGTGGTACCAGTATCATCCACAATCTTCGAGTCGGCACTTACCTCTCAAGAACTTTTTGAATTACTTGATTCCCAGCAATCTTCTAAGCGAAATCAACTTTATTTCTGACTAATTTAGCTTGAGAGCAATACATTTCAACTAAGGATCGACTTCTGCCAGAGAATATTAACTATGAATTGACTTCCAAAACAACTGTATCCCCACTTTGCGCTCAATCACGAACTAAAACAACTCGAAATCCACTTTGTCGGCCGATAAGAGATGCTAAAACAGTAGAAACAAACTACGAATCACCCAAGGTACAAATCAGATACCGGCGAGCGTCAGTTTCGAAACGCGGAAGATTTTCAGTTCCAATCACTTCCCACACTCTCACATTCCTGGCCTTTTGTTTCCCTCTTTTTTGTCGTTTCCTTTGTCGTCTTTTGTTTTTCTTCCGATTCTCCTGGGGCTTACAGTTTGGAAGCTCTCAATATTTCTCTATGCAGCATTTTTGAACTCCCAGCTTAAAGGCAGTGTTCACGATGATTTTCGTCCACGAGTTTTTACATAAAACAATGCGTTGGCTTCCAAGTGTTATCAAAATTACGAAGAAACGGCGAGAAATGCATTAAAACGTCGTATTTCAGTGACATTAGTCTCTAACATGAACTCAGATGTCCGGTTGGATAAACATGTTCGTAATGTGGTTGTCACCGGTGGAAGAATTAGGTCAATCGAAAATGCGAAGAGAATATTTTGGGCCAAAAACCGAAGAGTATTGGATTAGGGCCCAAAGGAAAGGACGGAGCAATAGACAGTAGAAAATTGCAGGGACGGGTCCACAAAAGATTTCATGGTTAAACCAACACTTCCCGTATTATACTGGTAAGGAGGCGGGGTGATACCTAGGGATTTCATTAGCCAATTTCTGGTGCGTTTTCTCAATTTCAACGTCATTTAGTTCTACCCAGGAGACTACTTAATCAATGTAGCAAATAATCTCAAAGTAGAAGATTATCGTGAACACTGCCTTTAACGTGGTGGCTTTCAGAAGCCGGAATTATATGAAAATGCGGAGGAAAGGCGTGGGCGCATTTGCTACTACTTTTTTTGCTGAACCCCAATGTGTTAGGGATGAATGTGATATTGAAACATTTTGAACCACTCGGCTATATTGACCTTTATCATCGATTTTCGTAATCCAATCATTCAATGACAAAATAATTTTTTCCAGTAGGGACTTGCAGATATTAAATAGCAACCAATGTTCAAAATTTCAATTTTTCAGAAAAAATTAATGATTACGTTCTATCAAGAATTGCGTAAACTCCACATCATGTATTACTTTCTGCAGTTCTCGGAAGGCTCAAGTGCCCAATCATCTTTCAGCTTTGGTGGATTGATTGAAAAGAAGTGGACGCACTCAATAATCTCAGTTTGGGTTTGGGGCGCTGATCACGAATCTGTTGTTTATTTGACGATTTCCCGAGCTTTTCGATTTGATTTGTTCAAAGCTTTCCCATCAGGGCAAACTGGTGATGGCAAATTGCGACGTTTGCCGATTTCCGGAGTGCTATACAGTACCGAGCAAATTTTCTTGCAAAGAAAAACGTTTGGCGACGTTTTTTGCGCCCGCAAAGCGCCGCAACCCCATAACTCGTTTCAAAGTGGTCCAATTTACATTCTGAAGTCGTTTTGAGATTGTTTCCAAGTAGTCCTATACGATGGTGTTACAAAATCATAGATCCAACTCCAGAAGTTTATCGAAAAATGAATATTTGTACCGCTAAATCCCTCAATATGAGCTGATCAGATGGTCATGATAGCAGAAATCTGTTCTGTTTTGACCTGTAGTCGATGTGAATCTTTAAGGAAATACACATTTTTGAACGAAATACCGAAGTTACAAGGGCTTCCTACTCGTACCATTGCATTCGCTTCGCAAAGAGGAACACGAAAACTTCCTGAAAAACTCATTTCGTCTATTTTGAAGAAAGGAATTATGGCTATGCGGCGCTTTGTGAGCTCAAAAACGCCGCAAAACATCGTTTTACCAAAAAATCATGCGCGGTACTGTAGATATGGCTCAAATTGTTGCTGTGGGGATTTATTTGCAGTGCCGAACACGAATCTCCAATCCATTTGTCGATTTTCTATAGATTACGGTAGGTTACGGTGGGTATACGGTAGCTTGGTTGGAGTCTCAGATTTGGCTCAAAATTTCTATGTGGGTGTTAGTTGGGACGTAGAACACGAACTTGTGGTCCATATCTTGATTTTCGGAATTCTGGGTGAGTAAAGCCAGGATTAAAAGGCATTAATTGGGGTTTTGATCACGAATCTGAGGCTTATTTGTCGGTTTTCCAAAGTTTTCAGCTGAATTAGTTCAAAGCTTCCCAACAGCAGAGTCTGGGAGTTATTTGGAGTGCTCAACACAGATCTGATGTCAGTGTATCGATATTGAGACACCTTATAACATCAGCATGGATCCTGAAGAGGGCTTTTCGTTTCTCCATTGGAGGTTGGTGCCAACTCGGTGCACCAACGTTGTAGCACATGGCACCGAGTTTGCGCCAACCTTCAACAGTGAACGCGAGAGTCTCTTCCGGATGCATGCCGACGTTAGTGAATTACGGTGGGTATACGGTACTTTTTGGTCAAAGTCTCAGATTTGACTCGGAATAATAATGGGGGTTATTTGAGGTGCTGAGTACGAATATGATGTCCATCTGCCGATTTTCGATTTATTAAGGTAGGTTTTGCCTCCTGGATGGCATTTCACATACCGTAACCCACAGTAAACCCAAGTGAACCCCAAATTCGTGTTCAGCACCCCAGATTACCCCTACACACATGTTTTTAGCGAAATCCCGCTAAAAATTTTAAAATATTCTGAAAGTTGCCTCACGGGTGGGCACCCTTTTATTTTCGCGGCACTTTGAAAAAGCTCTTAACTTCTTACAGAGTGAGTCTGAGCAACTGCGATGCACATATTCGGACTTCACGCCAAAAAATGCTTCCAGGAAAGTGCATTTCATTTGGAGTAGCCAGTTTGACAAAAATGAGTTCCCCTGT